>PVJN01051919.1:0-14295 GCA_004026805.1 Lasiurus borealis
TCCAAGCCTCCCTTCTGCTCTCTCTGTGGCTGTAGCCATCTTGGTTGGGTTAATTTGCATACTGGCTCTGATTGGCTGGTGGGCATGGCTGGTGGGCGTGGCTGGTGGGTATAATGGAAGTATGGTCAATTTGCATATTACTCTTTTATTAGATAGGATTTTAATTATAGAAATTTTTGAAAATGTAAAGCCCTAAAAATCACCCACAATCCTAATACACACAGTTATGGAATGGTAACATTTTACAGTTTTCACAATTAATTCTGATTTATGTTCTCAATTCAGAGTAAAAGAGGAAATAGTGTATTACAGAATTTTTCTCAAGGAGAAACCACTTTTATTTAGCAATGTCTCTAAATATACATGTTTTATTATAAACTTAAAGTTCATAAGGCTTAACTTACATCTTATAAGACAAGGCAAAGAATATCTAACAATTTTCTCCAAAACATGGACAGAAATCATAACCTGGGAGGAGAGGAATTAAAGAAGAGGGGCACATCCCTTGCATGGCCAGTAAAAATTTTTCCATCACCATTTATCCTCTTATATCCTTTGCCAACTCCTTCCACCCCTCCAGTCATTCTTGAAATCATACTTAAGGTTGTTAGGCCACTTGAATTTTATCTCACTTTGCATCAATAAACAGACCCATGTGTTAAAATTGAGTGTGGATACCTTTTGTGTCCTTGGTAATATGATACTTAAACAGCTCTCACCCAAATAGTCCTGTCTCAAGAGTGGTGTCTGATTAGAGTCCACTAGTAAAAAGTTAATTTCAAAATAACTCAAGTTTTTTCATTACAATTCTCAAAAATTATAAAAAGAAATACGTAGACTACTGTAACATTCTTTGCATCTCTTTTTCTCTCTTATCTCTGACTCAGAGCTTCTCTAGCCTCTTATTTTTCAAAAAGCATTAAAAAGGAGAGTTGTAAAATAGCTTTCAGTAAGAAACTTTTGTCTATCATTTCTTAAAACCCCAATTTATATGAGATTGATAAATGCAACCTCAAAAATATAACAAAAACCACAAAAGCACTGCATCTTCTTTAATATTTCACCAGCAGTCCTAGCCAGGGTAATAAGGCAAAACATACAAATAAAGAGCATAGTCTAGCTGGTGTGGCTCAGTGGTTGAGCATCAACTTATGAATCAGGAGGTCATGGTTTGATTTCTAATCAGAGCACATACCCAGGTTTCCAGCTTGATCCCCAGTACAGGCCATGTAGGAAGCAACCGATTGATGATTCTCTCTCATCACTGTGTGTTGAGAGATAGAAACATCAGAGAGGAAGGGAGAACATTAGTTTCTCTCTCTCCCTCTCCCTTCCTCTCTGAAAACAATAAAATATTCAAAAATAATCAAAAACTTAAATGCCGAAAGCAACTAATGAATACCTAAATTAATGGAGAGTTCTGAAAATAGAACGTGGAGATGATGATACAACAATGTGAATATACTTGATGCTGTTATACACAAAAAAATGGTTAAAATGATGAATTTTATATTAATCATAGTTTAACCACAATAAGAAGTAATAATAGTAAAAGAAAGAAAATGTAAAGTCTTACTGAAATAGGGGCGGGCCCTAAATCCAACATGACTGTTGATTTTAAAAGAAGAAAAGACACAGCTGGGAGAAGGCCCTGTGAAGGTCCAGAGAGACACCTGGGGAAGCCGGCATTGGTAAGACGGAGGCAGGCATGGGAGTGATGCCTCTATGAGCCAAAGGGCACCAAGGGCTGATGGCATCCCCGGGAAGCTCAGAGAGGGAAGGCAGCACCTCCCCTAGAGTCTTCAGAGTGATAGGCCCTGCCAACACCATGACTTTGAACTTCTAGCTTCCACAGCTGTAAGAGAGTAAGTTTCTGTTGTTCTAAGCCACTCGTGGATTTGGTTTCATTGGGTGTAGGACACTACATCATATTTCAGGTAATAAAATATAAAAAGGAGGCCTTTGATAGGGAGGTTGGGAAGGGGCAGGAAAGGAGGATCTCAAGGGGATGCTCAGAAAACAATGCTCCATCTTCTTATTTTAAAAAATCAGTTACACTTAAATTTTATCCAAGGAAATCCCTTTCCCCTAACCAGGCTCAGTGGATAGAGCATCGGGCTGTGGACTGAGGGGTCCTGGATTTGATTCCGGTCAAAAGCATGTACCTTGGTTGCAGACACATCCCCAATGCGGGGTGTGCAGGAGGCAGCTGATCAATGTTTCTCCCTCATTAATGTTTCTAACTCTCTATCTCTCTCCCACCCTCTCTGTGAGAAGTCAATAAAAAATATATTTTTAAAAAAAGGAAATCCTTTTGACTATTTAGGACTTATATTTATTAGTATCATATATATATATATATATATATATATATATATACACACACACACACACACACACACACACACACACACACAGTAAAGTGTCTTTTGCCTTTCTACAAGTTGTAAGTTTTTCAAAAGGATAATATTTGCATGATAGAATACTATATTTCATATGTTTAATATGTGGAAAGGTATTTATGAAATATACTAAGTCTAAAGATAAAAGTTACAAAGCCACCTAATTCAAAACTTGAAAATGTATGTGTACTAGAGCATTAATAGTAGCTACTATTTTCTCATGAATTTTTCAAAAAAAATATTTGCATGACTTACTTTAGAAATCAGGAAAAAAAATTAATGTTATAATAAAACTTCTAAGTTTCAAGGTTGACATTAACCTCTTACTGGCTCTTACAAACTCCAAGCCAGAGTTCCAAGAGCATGCTGCTGCTTCAGATCAGGCTCCTGGCAATTAGCTCCCAGCCCTGTGCCCCCACTCAGGGATCTGGACATGACACTACATGGAGAATGCAGTCCTCTGAGGTTCCCATTATCCTGAGGCTGGCACTCTGAAAGCAACTATGCTCTAAGTTTGCTCTCACCAGACTGATGAGGTTTCTATGTTTGGTGACATTCTTTATGTATTTATTTCTTTTCTTTTTTGAACATATTTTAATTGATTTCAGAGAGGAAAGGAGAGGGAGAGGTAGAAACATTAATGATGAGTGAGAAATATCAACTAGCTGCCTCCTGCACATCCCCTACTGGGCATTGAGCCCACAGCCCAGGCATGTGCCTGACAGAGAATTGAACCATGACCTCCTGGTTTATAGGTCAACACTCAACCACTGAGCCATGCCAGTTGGGCTGGTTGTTTTCTCACCAAGAATATAAATAGTTCAGTTGATATTGACAAATATTTATTTTACCAGGCACCACACTAAGTGCTGTGAGGGGCAGTATAGTTTTGTGGTTTGGACCACAAGATCTAGAATCCAATGGGCTGGGATTTGAACCCTGGCTCTTAATTTCCAAGCACTGTAAATGAGCAAATCACCTACTTTCTTCATTCCTCAGTTTTAAATCAGCAAAATGGAGATAATATTCTCAATCAAATCTAAGATGCTTTTGATAAAAGACATCATTTATTTACTTCTAAGCAAGACAAATACTGCCGATTAAACTTTGGGATGTTGCCTTAGTTTAAAAACTAGCTCTATGGAGTATATAAATTGGTCATACTGACCTCTAATAGCTTTAAAATTTATTTCATCTATTCCAGAAGCTCTTGGTTGTTGCTTTTGCAAGAAAATACTGAAGGGCAATCATTTCTCCAACAACACATTTCCATCTATCTCCATGCTTTTCTGTGTTCACATAGTCCCGACAATGCATATAACCCAGTTGAAATGCAAATATTAACAGCAATGACCAAGTCTGTGTACATTGCCAGTCAATACTGATTGTAAAATATCATCACTTGTAAGATCAATCTGGACTTTGAGATGTTAGTGAAAAAAAACACAAATTGATATAATGATATCAGTGTTACCTCTGTCTTGGAGCTTTGTGATGATTAATTTAATTATGTCTGGCACGTATTAAGCATCACTAAATGTTAGCAGTTATTATTTCATTACACACACAGTAATTACATAATCCCAAACCTTCAGAAGGGTAGATGTCCTGAGGTTTGGATCCAAAATTGCGCTAAAAAAAAAAAAAAACCCACTCCCAATATGTGTGATTATTAAGTTGAACTCTAGGTCCTTCCTTCCCTTATCTTCTCTGCCTTCTA
This sequence comes from Lasiurus borealis, assembly GCA_004026805.1. Lineage (NCBI taxonomy): Eukaryota > Metazoa > Chordata > Mammalia > Chiroptera > Vespertilionidae > Lasiurus > Lasiurus borealis. The sequence continues at coordinate 4,123 of PVJN01051919.1, forward strand.
TGATCCAGCCACTTAGCAAGCATTTACTGAAATATGTGCAGTGCTGTGCAAAGGGCCCTCTAGATTTGTGATCAGCATTCAATTGAATCAAGTCCAGTGACCTGTGGAAGTGCTGGCTGGAAATGTTTGAAGCCCCTAAGCATTGCTCAGGTGTGTCTAAAGGTGGAAGGCGATCAGGAAATCAAAAGAAGCAATCAAGGAGCAGTTTGGGGAGAAAACACACACACACACACACACACACACACACACACACACACGGCCTTAAAGATGATGAAAAAAGAAAAGCCTTGAACAATGAATGAGCACTAAGTTTCAGTTCTGTGCTTCTCCAAATCAATGTGTGGCTATCATTTCCTTTCAGTTTCTCCCTTTTGAGTATTAAAAGGAACCATCAAGGTATTTTATATCCAGATTATTATTTCACCAGGGTGAAGCGGTGGGTTGGTGACCTGGTGGACACATGACTTATAGAAGATCCATAGTTATTTCTCTCTCTTCTTCCTGACTTTTTATTTTTAAATTGTTGTTTGTGTTCTCAATGCAATGGAAGCAATCCATTGACAGAAACGTCTATTAATCAATATTAGTTTCATCATAGTGAGGAGGAACTTGATAACTAATATGTAAAGAAGTCCATGGCTTTTATAAAAGAACCTTAAGAAAAAAAGTAAAAGAAACTCTGTGTCAGCAACAAAAATATCTTTGTGAGGCAGACTACAGTAGAAGAAACACAGACACCAAATAAGGAACATGAGCTTGTTTTTTCCACTCTAGAAATAGACTTTTGGATAACAGGGCAAAGGACATGAACTTTCCATTAAAATAATATTTTCACAGCTGTTAGTTACAGTAAAAATTTTGTTCTAGGACAAATGTGACACATATACAAATATTTATAATATTTACATACATTAAAAATATATATTTCTTTAATAATATAATGTATATTTAGCCTTTCAAGGTCTAGAAATGAATCTAAAAGCATAAGCATGGCCAAAAATAACAGTGATTGAGTGACTTAAAGGTCTAGCAATTGTGCCAGCATCCACTTTTCAGTAAAAGCAGGACCACTGATAAATTCTAAATTTGTTTTGCTGATAATTTCATCTCCCAGATGCTGACAAATTGGAAATATATAATTGATCAAATTGACCTGGAGGACAGTGCCTCTGCCAGGGAGGGAATGCTGGGTGCCTGGGGAGGGTCTTTAGGGTAACAATTTGGAGAAATTGGATGGTTCAAGCTTAGCGGGGAAGCAAGTTAAAGATTCAGGAGCAGAACCATAGAGGGGAAATCTTTGGGACTCACAAGGGACTGAATGCAGAAACTAGCAATCTCTTAGGCCTGAGGCCCCAATCTATTTCTCTGAGCTGCCTGGTTTCCATTTGATGTGCATCAGGGTCTTCCAACCACCAAGGGTTTGGGTGTTAGTTAGGGCTGGGGAATGGGGAGCTCAGGATTGCAAATTACACCTCAGATTTGTTCTGCCTCAATCAATCAAGATGAGCATTTATACTTGGACACTGATTAGTTGATGATTATAGTCCATGGGTAGAGGGGAAGAGGGGCATAAGAGGAAACAAACCCCCAGGGTTGTTCTAACTCTCCATATGGATGGGAAGGCTTCAGCACCCAGGCAATCCTCAAAAAGTCACTAGTGAAGGTGGTGAGCAACAAGTTGGCAATGAGCATGCACAGAACTAGTAAAGGGAACTCAAGAGGATTTGGGCAGGGAAACAACTATGTCTTCTGTAGCATCTCTGCTCCCTTACATGTGCCTGCCCTGTATTCTCATATTCTCTCTCTCTCTCTTCCTCTTCCTCTTCCTCTCTCTGAAAACCAGCTTTCTCTGCCGTCTGCGTGCATATGGGCCAGAGGTGGCTGTTCCAGGCTCTGCTTCCTACCGCTTTCCATGCAAGTGCCTGTAAGAGACTGATAGTCTCTGCTTCCTGGTTCCATCTTCCCAGGAAAGAGAATCTATAGGTGTGTTTGGCCAGGCGTCTCTACCCAAGTCCAACTGGCTGTGGTCACAAAGCCAAGATGGTCCATAGGTCAACCATTGAGTTGAGAGCCTTCGTCTTAGTGCACGTGTGTGTGTGTGTGTGTGTGTGTGTGTGTGTGAGAGAGAGAGAGAGAGAGAGAGAGAGAGAGAGAGAGAGAGAGAGAGAGAGAGATTTTGGGGCAGAGAGGTAGACAGAGCAACAAGTTCTCTGCTTTGGATCCCTTGCTCTGGGCTCAGTCACCCTCATACTCTAGATAAGGAAAGCTGATGTCAAAAATGTCCAGATGGACAATATAGATCTGACTCCACAGCCAGAGGCTCTAAAAGCCTAGTTGGCTAAAGAGAGATGAGGGCTTACCAAAAGCAAAATTTCAAATAAACAATGACCAGAGATATCCTTTTCTTGAGGAAGAAATGGGAGACCATCTAAAGAAAGTCAGGTTATACATGAGTGACACCAATATGAGCAGATTATAGATCATTGTGTACACAAGACAACAGGATGCATCAATGAAAGTTATGGAACAAATAGGCAGCTCCATAAAGCCAAAGAACAAAATATTCAGAAGCTTAAAAATAGATATATTTGAAATAAAAAGAATCACAAAAGTGCAACTCACTGCTTGAGACTGGGCTTTAATGGCAAATGAATAGTGTGAGAATGCAGGCCTTTGCAAGACACATTTGTTAAGTGGAGAAAGTAAGTTCAAAACAGGACAGCCAATGGGATATTTGGTAAATGTATAATCAGGCTTATATTTACCCATTTAAAAGAGAGAGAGGTCTGGGTATTGATAATAGTCAACTTTTTCTTTTTTTTTTCTTTTCCTTCTATCTCCCCTCCCACCCCCCATTTTTTAAAACATATGAACTTCCACCCTAGCTGGTTTGGTTCAGTGGATAGAATATCAGCTTGCAGACTAAGGGGTCCCAGGTTCAATTCCAGTCAAGGGCACATGCCTGGGTTGCGGGCTTGATCCCCAGTAGGGTGTGTGCAGGAGGCAGCCTATCAGTGATTCTTTCTCATCATTGCTATTTCTCTTTCCCTCTCCCTTTCTCTTAAAATCAATAAAAATATATTTTTTAAAAATTAAAAATACAAACTTCCATTGTTTTTATAATGAAAATAATGTTAAACTGGAAAAAAAAAAGAGAAGAGCTACTTAATTTTAATTTAGCTTTTTCTAATGAGAAACTTTTCAACTGGATTGGGGAGAACAGATATTCTTAAGAGAATACAAAATCCTAGATAGGGGATGAATTAAGAGAAGATCTAGATGTTTAAAATGAGTTGAGGACTCCAGGCCCAAGCAGATTATTCCCCAGAGTCCTGAAAAACTTTAAAGCTATGTCCCTGGAACCACTGCTAGTAAACCAGACAAATCCAGAGTAGCACCAAAGGATGAGAGATAGATCAGTGAAAAGAAGCTCAAGAGGCAAAAAGTGCCCTTCAATTAGAGCTGTTCAGAAAGGACATCATTTACCCTGGGAGGCAACTGTTTTCTGTGCCGGATCAGGAGCTGGGTGACCACCCTATGACAAGGTGGTGCTGGGTGTCCTACGTGACAGGAGCTTGGACCAAGTCAGGATTCTTGACGAAAGACTGGTAGACCACAAATTTCCCCCAATGAACTTAAAACTGATCTTAAAATACAAATTCTCTCTTGATTTTAGGAGTGATTAAAGCACAAGTCATTGGTTTTCATTTTACACAGAATCTGGTCACATATGCAAAATGTAGGTGACAAGATGATTTATTGGGGGGTGTCTTCTGACACATTACCCCCAGCCCCCCAAGCTGGGTAGGACCTTTATGACCCCTCACCTCTGCCATTAACCCTGTGCCTCAGAGGAAGTTGGAGGTTACTGTGCTAAAAATAAAATTACTCAACAGATGCTTCTCTTCTTGGCCTTATTTTCCTGAAACCAGAGCTCATTAGAGAAATCATGCTCTCTTCCTTTGAAGATATTAGTGGGGAGAGGAACATCTTGGAGGCAAAGGCAGGGAGCAGGGGGGTTCTTTCAGCCTTTGGGCTTTGCTCCCTGCTTCCCCATTGGAAGTGTTGAGGTTTGGGAAGGGTTAGGGAAGCCGGGCCCTAGCTACAAGGCTCCAGGAAGCAAAGGCTTAAAGAGATCATGTTGAGATTAGAAAAAGGAGATGAAGGCACAAAACCCAGGAGAGTGGACTTGCAAGTTTCTGCACCCCATAGAATTTCCGACTTCTGAGGGGAGAAACCAAGATGGCGGCATAGGTAAACATCTGAACTGCTGCCTCGCACAACAACTTCAAAACTACAACTAAAAGACAAAATGGACATCATCCAGAACCACAGGAAAGCTGGTTAAGTTAGACGTGGGCTTTGGTCCCTGTTCCTTGATACTGAGATGTCTGTGCATCCATCCAGACCAGGGACAGTGGGGAACTACACAGAGCTAGAGGAGGAGTATAATCCAATGCTGACTGTCAAGTGGCCTTGGATTCCCCACAGCCACAGGGGAGAAGAGGGTGAATGACCTTGGTCTGAGTCTCTTGGAACCCTTCACCTTTCTATGGAGGACATCAGCCAGCTCCCATGTCGCACGGCTGGGTACAGCCAGCCCTCCTGCCTGGGAAACGGTTCTGGGTGGAGAGATGGAGGGGAACCAGCTTTGTTGGTTTGTTGGTTTGCTTTAGAAAGACAGGAGGCTGTGGGAGAGGGAGCCTTGTCTCCTGGTGACAGGTGGGTGGGGTCTGCCTGCCTCTCCAGGTGACCGGAGGTTGGGTTAGAATGGGTGTGGATTTCCCAGAAAAATGTCCCAGGTGGGGTGGCTCTGATGCCTGCATCACAAGGCAGCCACAAGGCCTGGAAGGGCATCATCCATCCTCAGCTGCCCTCAACCACCTATCACACCCGACAGGGCGATCAGAGTCGTCCTCCCCCAAGTGGGCTACAAGGGGCTTTCACAGCCACTCGGGGGACCAACTGTCCCCATTTGCCCAGAAGGAGGGATTTCCTGGGACACAGGACTTTCTGTGCTCAAACCAAGAACATCTTGGACAAAATGGGTGCTTGGTCACCCCACACAGCAGCGTGGGGGCTGGGTGGTTCCACATGAGAACTGGGTCCTCCCAGTGTGCCACACCTGCTTAGTCGGAGGGCAGCTGGAGATATCCTCGTTTTCCCCAATCCCATGGCACCTTCTCCTAGCCCATGGGAATGCAGGCAGGAAGGGGTGACCTGGGGTCCACTGCCCAGAACCAGGACAATCAGAGAGGCTGGTGACCTCCACTGAGCTCCCCATCTTCAGGTTTCCCCTCCTGCTTATATATTTGGGCCTCTCTCCATCCTGCCTGATCTTACCAGGACTGCCAGCCTTGGCTCGGGGTACCGAGGGTCCCAGGACTGCCAGCCTAGAATTGGGGTGCCCAGGGTCCCAGCACTGCCAGTCCTAACTCGGGGTGCCGAGGGTCTCAGAACTACCAAACGAGAACTGGGGTGCCCAGGGTCCCAGGACTGCCAGCCTAGACTAGGGGTGTCCACAGTTCTAGGACAGCCAGCTTAGACTCAGGGCCCAGGATCCCAAGACAAAATCAGGGTGCCCAGGTCCCCAGGACTGCCAGCCTTGACTCAGGGTGTCCAGGGTCCCAGGGCTGCCAGCCTAGAATTGGGGTTCCTAGGGTCCCAGAACTGCCATCCTAGAATTGAGGTGCCCAGGGTGCTCTAGGATTGGGCCAGGGCACTGCACATCCCCCACTTCCCACAGACCACCTAGCCTGGGCTGCCCTGAAGGTTGACAGAGGGAGGATAAAGGCAAGGAGAAGGGGGGATCTCTTCTGTGAGCCAGCACTGTCCCAGCTGTGCCCCCACTGCCACCTTGGTTGACTGAAGTAGGGTCTCAGTGAGCTCTGAGGTAGGGGCAGAGAGCAGCAGGGGGTTCCTGGGGGAGAAGAAGAGGAAGAGGAGAAGCAGGTTCGGGGAGGCAGGACACCGAGGGCTGAAGTGCCCAGGAAAATGTGTGAGACTAGCAGCTACTCTCCTGTTGGTGAGTCCCTACATAGAGCTGGGTGTGTGCAGAGCTGAAGGGAAGTATGGAGGGAGGGGCCTGCTGGCCTGTGGAAGGCGTAGGGCCCTGCAACGGACCTCTGAAACCCCAGAGTAGGCAGGGACTCTGGGACAAGCACCAGTCCTCTGAGAAAGGAACTACTCCAGGTGGTACCCACGTGAGTGTGTCCAAGTCCTAGATGCCAGCACTTCCTACCAGGCCGGGAGGTGGGGGGAGGTGGGAGATGGGACAGGGAAATGTTTGAGATGCCTCTGGATGGTTTGGTGGGGAGAGGCCCCTCCTTGTTGGTCTCCAGTCTCAGCACTGCCCATGGAAAAGGAAAAACATACCAAAGAAAAACAAAGCCACTCTTACCAACTCAGAGAAGTAGCCAAAATGCGGAGACAAAGGAACAGATCACAAATGAAAGAAATGGAGGAAAGCAAATGACTGGATATAGAGTTCAAAACACGGTTATAAAGTTTTTCAAGAATTTTCTAGAAAAGGCCAACAAATTGAGTGAGACCCTTGAGGATATGAAAAAGGACTAATTAAAAATTAAGCATACATTGACTGAAATAAAAATAATACACAGAGATCCAACAGCAGACTAGATAATTTGAAATACAAACAAGCAAAAACACACACAACTGGAAAAGCAAAAACAAAAAAGAATCCAAAAATTGGAAGATAGTGTAAGGAGCCTCTGGGACAACTTCAAGCGTACCAACATCAGAATTATGGGGTGCCAGAAGAAGAGAGAGAGCAAGATACTGAAAATTTATTTGAAGAAATAATGAGAGAAAACTTCCCTCACCTGGTGAAAGAAATAGACTTACAAGTCCAGGAAGCACACAGAACCCCATAAAAAAGGAATCCAAGACACATCATAAGTAAAATGTCAAGAGCAAAAGACAAAGAGAGAATATTAAAATCAGCAAGAGAAAAACAGTCAGTTACCTACAAGGGAGTACCCATACAACTGTCAGCTGATTTCTCAACAGAAACAAAGCAGGCCAGAAGGGAGTGGCAAGAAATATTCAAAGTGATGACTAGCAGGAACCTACAACCAAGATTATTCTACCTAGCAAAGCTATCATTCAGAATTGAAGGACAGATAAAGAGCTTCACTGATAAGAAAAAGCTAAAGGAGTTCATCACCACCAAACCAGTATTATATGAAATGCTGAAGGGTATTCTTTAAGAAAAGGAAGAAGAAAAAGGTAAAGATAAAAATTATGAACAACAAATACTTATCTATCAACAAATGAATCTAAAAATCAAGTGAATTAAAAATCTGATGAACAGAATAAACTGGTGAATATAATAGAACTAGGGACACAGAAAGGGAATGGACTGACAATTCTCAGGGGAAAAGGGATGTGGGGGAGTGGGAAGAGACTGGTCAAAAATCATACACCTATGGATGAGGACAGTGGGGGCGAGTGGTAAGAGCAGAGGGTGGGGTGGGAACTGGGTGGAAGGGAGCTATGGGGGAAGGGGAGAGGAACAATTGTAATAATAATCTGAACAATAAATATTTATTTAAAAACTGAAAATAAATAAATAAAATAAAATAAAGAATTTCTGACTTCTGTTGAGAATCTGGGAAGAAGCGAGACCTCAATAACAACGGAATTACAAGTTTTCCTCCAGCCTGGCAGACTGGAGGGTTGAAAGATTTCGTTTGATGAGAATTGACACAAGATTCTAAGTCAAGTGCTATGCAGAAGTCTGGCTGGCCGCCCTGAAGCTCTTGGTAAGTTGGCAGCACTTGTGCATACTTGGATAGTTGGCATTCCTACAGTCTAGCAGAAGGATGCTATTTATCAGGGCATTAACAGTACTGTCTTGAGTTGAACATGGTCTCCAACTGCTGCCTTCCCTGCTTCATTTATTAATTCTGTTAGTTTATCAACATCCTTTTCAATTTAGTTTGTCATGGGTTCCATGACAACAAACTTCCATCACAACATTATTTATCTTGATGCTCAAATTGGTCCACATTTGACCACTGGGAACTGCTTCAGCGTGGTCTCTCTGTTCCCTTGGTATCTCCTCACATAACACACACACACACACACACACACACACACACACACACACACGAAGGTATATTTCCTTCTGTCTATCTATCTATCTATCTATCTATCTACCTATCTATCTATCTAAAATCATGCATTTGTATGGATACCTCCAGTTCCAAACCAGCACCATAGGGCACATATTCTAGTCTTCCCTCTGTCCATATTTATAATTACTTTCTCCAACAGTGAGAAGCCTAGCTCTCATTATCCTAAACATGTCCAATTCATTTGCTCAAGACCTGAGTATACAGAAAACAATTTTAGAATTTTAACCTATACTACTATGAGAGGTAAATTTACCAGCTAGAGTTAAATATTTCTTTGTAGGGTTGGTTTGGTTTTTTTTTAGATAAAATTTACACTCAGTGAAATGTACACATCTTAAATGTACAATGCAGAAAGTTTTGAGGGCTTTTTAGTTATTGTTAATCCTCACCTAGGATAATTTTTTTATTAACTTTTGGAGGGAGTGGAAGGGAGGGAGAAACATTGATGTGAGAGAGACTCATCAATTGGTTGCCTTTGCATGTGCCCCAACTGGGGCCAGGGATTGAACCTACAACTCAGGTACATGCCCTTGACCGGGAATCAAACCCACAACTGTTGAGAATCAAACCCACGACCCTCGAGTATGTGGCCAATGCTCTAACTACTGAGCAATGCTGGTCAGGGCACAATGCAATGGGGCAAGGGCTTGCGTCTGAGCAATTTACTGGGCCCCATGACATTGAACAGGAGCAAGGGGCAGGCAAAGTGCAACAGGGAAGGAAGGAGAGACAGTACAGGTGCACCAGGATGGCCAGTACTGTGAGCAACTGGGGTTCAATTCTTTGGAAGAGCCATGTAGAATGTGCCTCAGATTTGCCTACCCACAGATAAAAGGGGGAGCATTTTCACACCAGCTCCCCGTTTCCCATTGCTCTAACTACTGAGCAATGCTGGTCAGGGCACAATGCAATAGGGCCAGGACTGATGAATGCATAAATCCATGCAATCCTACCCTTATCAAGGTATGGACCATTTCTATCATTCTAAAAATTCTCGAAAAGGGCCAAGATGGCGGCATAGTTAAACACCTACACTGCTGCCTCGCACAACAATTTCAAAACTACAACTAAAAGACAGAACAGACATCATCCAGAACCACAGGAAAGCTGGCTGAGTGGAAGTTCTACAGCTAGAAGGAAAGAGAGGGGCTCACGGAGACCCAGAGGAACTGCAAAAAGCTGAGGTACGGAGACACACGCGCTGAGAGAGGGGGTGCCCGAGTACCTGGCTGGCTTTCTCTGACGGGAGGGAAACGGAGACCCCCAACGGCATTGAACCCCTTATCCTATGACACTAAACCCCAGACCCAGCCGAAACTCATACGGGGGGAGTTTGGACTGTGAAAAGGGAGAAGTGCACAGAAATTTAAGGGAGTCGCAAAAGATAGGAGGTCTGGTCACTATGGCGCGCACGCGCACACACAGGGCGCCGGCGCCACACTGAGGACCAATTGCTAATTGGGCCGCTGGCTTTTTCGACTGGGCGGGAGACAGACCCTCCCAACTGTGCCACTTCTGAGTCCACTGGGCCCCTGTTTCAGGCGAATCCCTGGGGACCTAGACTTGTGTGGTCCTGGTGCGCAGGGGAGCAGGGGAACTGGAAAGGCAGCGGTCTAGAGCCACTGCGGGCGCGCGCGCACAAGGACCACTCCAGCGATTACCCAGTCACGTGAGACTCGGGGGCCGTGGAGGGCGGGGCCGACTGGAAGGCAAGGCGGTCCCTTAAGCCCTGAGACTCCACCCATCCCAAGCTCAACAGAGGCTTCTGTGGTCTTGCAAATAAAAAAGTTTCCCTGACATAGTGAAAATGCCAAGACAAGGGAAGGGATCAAAAACAAAAGAAATGGAGGGAAAAAAACGACTGGATATAGAGTTCAAAACCATGCTTATAAGGTCTCTCAAGAATATGGTAGAAAAGGCAGATAAATTTAGCGAAAGCCTACTAGAGATACAAAAGAGCCAACTAGAGATGCTAGAGATGATGCATAAAATTAGCAAGCCCCAAGAGGAGATG
>PVJN01051920.1:0-14295 GCA_004026805.1 Lasiurus borealis
GAGAGAGAGAGAGAGAGAGAGAGAGAGAGAGAGAGAGAGAGAGAGAGAGAGATCTGCTGTCTTTTGCATGCTCCCTATTGAGGAGTGAGTCTGCAACCTGGGCATATGTCCTGACCACCCTGATCTATGACCTGCAATTGAACTGGTGACCTTTTGGTTCATGTGATGAAGCTCAACCAACGATGCCACACTGGCCGGATATATTAAGACACTTATTACACAAGTACTTGGTTTCCACAATTGCAGGGGTTGCTAGTTCTGAGAATTTAGCTATTTCATTATATTGCTACCTCGGCATCTGTTCTGTGTGGCCAAGGGGCCTGCAGGAGTTTTGAACTGACTCCAGGTTCTCCCAAGAGCATTTGCCCATGACAACAGCCTGAGAGTCACAATAAACACAAGTTCTTTTTTCAAATGTCTGCCTCATCTCCCAGGGTCTTCTAATTCTCCCTGAGATAAGACCCCACTCCCCCAACCAGAAAGGTTTGAAATGACCAGGAACCATAAAATATTCCATAATGAAGGCATGTACCCAGGTCCTACTGCTCTCTCTGCCTGAGACTGCCATGACCTCCCTGCATGGCCCCTTGAGGCATGACTTGTACCTCCTGCAGGGCTTAGGGGTAATAAACTTTTCCATTACAATTTTCTGTGAACAGCAGTTCAATATCCAGCACTCTACCCCAGGTACTCTACTTAATAAATATTAACTTAAAAAGTCACAACACAGGGTCAGTTCCTAAGTGAGAGCAGATTCTCACGAAGAGCAGGCTGGAACTCTTGGGTACGGGCTAAAGCTGTTGTCCACAGGCATACTTTCTTCTTCGTAAAGGAAGTCTCAATTCTTCCATCAAGCCCTTTAAACTGACTCTATCAAGCCCACTCAGATTATCTAGGATATTCTACTTCACTTAAAATCAACTGATTATACACATTATTGCATCTACCCAATACCTCCACATCAGCTCTTAGGATGAATGTTTGACTGAATAACTGTGGATGGTGGACTAGCTAATTTGACATAAAAAAAGCCTGTCAAAACCACTAAATATATACTCCCTACTCTGATGAATCAAACATATACATATTTTAGTGTAATTAAAAGCATTAAAAGAAAAATTAGTGAGCATATTGTCGCATCATATTTTGTTTTAATAAATGTAGAATACATAGTCAAATGAACCACAAACCAAAGAATGCTGATATATTATAAGTAGTGTGAAATGGAATTTAGTACAGGAATCAGCACTGATGCGCTTTTCCTCTATAACAGAAAACAGCTGAAGAGCTAGCTACCCAGCCAAACAGAAAGAGGAACAGTCTGTTGTAGGACACCTAGCACATGATGGAGAAGTCCAACAAGTTGAAGTTTTCAGTTCGACCTTCAGCACAGTGTGACAGCCTACATTTAGACTTGACTTCAACTCTTACATTCTCAACAGACCATAAAAAAAGTCCTCAAAGCAAAATGTTTAAGGCGAAAAAGGAAAAAAAAAAAAAAAGCGAACCAACAAACTCAGGAAGCCACCACTGTGCTCACAACACAATGCCATTCTTTCTCCAACTCACTATTTTTAAAATCCCAAATTGGGCTGAGAGGGTCATGCTGAGGGAGTAAAGGCTTTTCGATCTTGGAAGGAAAAGTTCCAGATGCCTTTTTGAAAAGCGCTTTAGTTGGTAAACCTTTCAGATGAAGCGTTCTGGAGTATTTTTAGTCCCAAGGCACATATTATTTAGTGGATTTTGATTGCAAGTAATAAATCAATCTACCTAACTAAAGCAAAGAGAAAATTTATTGAAAGGATTTTGAGTAATTGAGAAATGTGAGCCTCGGGAATGATTGGAATCAAAACAGCTCAGGGACTCTGGGTCACAGGATCCAATTAGCAAGCTCTTCGGGTTTCTCCTGATTCACCGCTGGGCTGTATTCCCTGTCTTGCCATTCTGTTTTTAAAGCCCTGTTCACACTGAAGTGGTGTCATCAGTTTACACTCCTCACTTTGGTCTGGATCAGCTTGAACTATTTCCCTTCAAGCTCTGAGGAAGAATCCACTTCCAAGTTCATTCAGGTTGTTGGTGGAATTCAGTTCCTTGCAATTGTAATGATACCGTTATAATTAGCTCGTTAGTAATCATAGGGAAGGAGCAAAAGGGAGGCCAGACATTACAGGCATGGCCGTTTGGGCAAGGTCACCAGGAAGCTGCAATTTCACACTCCTCGGGGCACAGCCTGTCCATTCCCAGTGGGGGGAAGGGACTGGACAAAGGGGAAGATGGGTGCATGCACACCGAGTCAAGGTGTTGCTGCCAGTCATATCTGGGAACAAAGATTCCATTGTAAGCCTGTGAAAACTTGGGGATATATAATCCCCCAAAGGAGCTGACTCTCTTGGCTCCCTTGTAGGTCCCTTGCATTCACCTGTCTTCCTAGAGGCCCCATGGCTCATGGCCACTCAAACCCCATACATGAACTGACGGCCTACAACTGGGAACACAAACTAAGCTATCCTGATCCTGGATTAGACTGTGCCCCACATGGAACAGAACTGGGCAATGGCTTTAGTTCTCACCTTGCTGAGAATGCAATGGGACGAGATGACAGGAAATGCAACCTTGGAAACTAGGCGTTTAATTCCACAGAAATAAAGCTTTCTACAATATCTCATCCTCCCAGGTGAGTCTCAGATGATTCCTTTTCTCGTGACATTGCAAGAAGCCCACTCCCACAAGCAACTGGTGGGGATGAGGACAGTTCCCCACTGAACAGTAGGACTGGGGTCCCTGTTTCCTAGCTGGCTGTCAGTTGGGGACTGCTCTTCACATCTGGAGGCTCCCACATTCCTTGCCACATGGCCCCTCCATCTTTAAACTAGCAAGGGTAAATCTCTCTTGTGTGAAGTCTTTTTCATGCTTTGAGGATTTCTGTTTAGGGAAAGCCCAGTACTTTTAAGAACGTACCCGATGAGGCCAGGCTCACCAAGGGCAGTGTCTCTCTCTCTTAAAGCAACTGATTTGGGACCTCCATTATATCTGCAAAATCCCTTCATAGTGACATCAGGTTTAGAGTTTTATAAAGTAACTAGAAAAAGTTATGTCTATCCTAGGGAGTGGGGGACTTGGGGGTGTCCCTCTCTGAATTTGTTCTGTCATGATGCTCCTTTCTCCACTTTGCTTAGGTTTTACTTTCCAAAGACAGACCTGTTTAACCTGGCTTGGTCATAGGTTCAGCTTTTGGTTAAGTGAAGTTGAAAAACCTTGATTGATAGGGTTACTGTACTGAGTGCAATAGAGGCAATTATTTTATAATGAATTTGATATTTTCTTATTGTAAAATTGAATTAAAAATGCCATGGAGGAAAGAACACATGTCTCTGCAGATAGCTAGAGTTGTAAGTCTTGGTTTCTATGGGAAGTTATAAGGAAAGAAAACAAAGGCTCCAAGACAGAGGTTCCGTTTTTAAATAGAGGCTGTTGCATCTTCTCTATTGTCTCTCTTAGGTCAGAATCTGGGATTGACTGAACCACGGGACAGGGGGAAAATGAAATCCCCAGCCAAAGAACAGGAAAGCTTTAGAGATCTGGCGTTTCTGTAGAAATATGTAGGCATATTTCTTCCCTGATATAAATGCAAAAATGGGTTGTCAGGGTAGGCAGAATTTTAAAAATGCAAATTGTGAAAAATGTATTCAGACAGCGTTACTGAAGTGTTCCCTGGAGAAAGGAATAGTTGCGTTAATTAGAAAAACTGGACATGTACTCATGTGGAGTTTAGACAATTTTTAATTTAGAACATCCTTTAAAATAAAGGTGGCAACTTCTCTTTTGATCTTTGTGCTATGTGAATAATAATGAAGCACAATTCTGGAGTGCTCTTAGGATGGTCCTAAACTAATGAGGTTCACAGTTTATTAAAAATCCCTTAATGCCAATGAAAATACTGAAACCAACAGTCTGAAACCTGATTTTTCAGAATTATTGTCCCTATTACTTTTAATTGTATGCTAATTTCTAATTTTAAGTGATAGACTGTGTATTCTTTCCCTCTGGTTAAATGATCTGTCACTTGGAAAGAAGGGTTTTAGTATTAATATTATTGAAGAAAGATTGGCATAAGAGCCTTTGAAGAATCACATAATAGAAAACCCAAATCTCTCCCTTTGTGGTGTTAAAGAGTTCCTAAATATGCACAAATAAAGCAATTAATGAACATTTAATCTTGGTTTAATTCACCATAACTCACTCAACACTTAAATAACAAAGCCATCCAATTTTGTTTCTAAAATAATAAAAGCATGATATGCTAATTAAACCAGATGTCCTTCTGGAGGAAGTTGGGGCTGCAAGGGAAGCCTAGTTCCGGGGTGCCAGAGGGAAGCGGTGCTGGAAGCCGGAGAAGGAAGGCCTACTCTTGCGTGAATTTTGTGCATCGGTCCCTCTAGTAATGATATAACATCCACACAAAAATTTAGTTGGGATTGAGGTAAATTAGTCATTATCGCCTGTAAAAGATAGCCCTGTGTATTGAAAACAAAATGTTAGAATGCATTTTAATGTTCCTTTGTAGGACTATTTCATTGACTAAAGTATATTTTTAATTGCTTTAAAAATCTCAGGTCAGCTCTGACATGTAAAGAGATTAGAAGCCATTGTGACATCCTGACAACAAGAAAAGAGCTAAGCCACCTGAAAATTAATGACGTTCCTTGGATGCATACAATAAGTGATGGGGGGAAACATGGTCTCAACATATAAAAGATAGGTAAATACAGAAAATCACTGCTGAGATCTGCTTACCTGGGGCAGAAGCCACTGAGCTATCAATAGGTAGGGGAACTTAACTTGGTAATTTTGATGAATTGCTGGAGACTGAGTGTGGACTAACCTGAGTGTAAGAAACTATGGGTGCTGCAGTCTCATTCTTAGGGTATCCGCCACACTGGATCCCCCACCCCTACCCAGACCCCCTGTGTTCCAGGTAATCATAGTAAAATCTCAGAAAGATCCCTCATTCTGGTTTATCAGAACCAGACTCAGATATAAAGTAGATGCTGGAATTATCAGATATGAGATTAAAAACAACACAGGGATTACTATGTTGAGACTTCTAATATATATATATATATATATATATATATATATATATATATATATATACACTCTCTAAAAAGATGAGTAGTATGTTCAGCAAATCTCTAAAAAGAAATAAATATTAAAAATAAAAAAAACAAAATATTGTAACAGAAAGCAAAAAGAATCAATGAGTTTATTATGGAATGCAAAGAGGAAAAAACGAGAGACAGAACTAACACCTAAGATGTGGGCAAATATCAAAATGGTTTAACATACATATAATTGAAATAAGAAGAAAGAGAAGAGCAGGAAAAAGAGAAGAGCAGGAGAAATAAAGTGATAATGACTAAGAACTTCTCAAAATAATGTTGTCCAACAAAGTATAAATCCAGGAAGCTTCAAAAACACCATAACAACAACAAACAACAAAAACCCACATCTAGGCATATCATAATCAAACAGTAGGAAACCAAACAAAAAAATAAAACAAAAAACCCCACAAAAATCTTGAAAAACTCAGAGAAAAACACACACCTATTGAGAGCAAAAGAAAACAAGGATTATAGTAATTTCATCCATGCAAACAGAGAATTAAGTGAAATATTTAAAGTATAGAAAGAAAGAAAAAAATAGCCACTAGAGTAGAATTTTCTATTTAGTAGAATTATCATTCAAAAGTAAAATACTTTCTCAGTCTAACAAAAAAGTAAGGAAATTCAACACAAGAAGACCTGCTGTGAGAAAAAAATATTAAAAAAATATTTTATTGATTTTTTTACAGAGAGAAAGGGAGAAGGATAGTCAGAAATGTTGATGAAACATCGAACAGCTGCCTCCTGCATCTCCCCTCAACCGTCCCCCGCACCCCCCACTGGCGATGTGCTCACAACCAACATACATGCCTGGGACCCTTTAGTTCTCAGGCTGATGCTCTTACCTGGTCAAGGTGAGAAAAATCTCAAGAGAAGTTCTTCAAACAAAAGAAAATTATATAGATCAGAGAACTGGATCTACATAAAGAAATTAAAAGCAATAGAGAAGGAATAAGTGGACGTAAAATGAAATTTTTGTCTTATTTATTTATCTAAATATAGCTGTTCAAATAAATACTAGTAATAGAGTATGTGTATTGGGTGATTATAGCATTTGATAAGTGAAGTGAGTGACAGATGTGTCAGGGATAGGAGCGAGGAAATGGAACTACTCTATTATACAGTGCCTGCATTACACATGGACTTGTAGCCTGTAGTGTTATTTGAGGGTAGGCATAGATTAGACCAAAATGTTTATTTTAAGCTCTTGTAGACATTAATAAAAAATAAAATTCAACTGTATGTTGACCATAAGAACTCACTTTAAGTACAAAGACCCAGATAGGTTCAAGGTACAGGGATGAAGAAAGATACATCATGCAAAACCCAATCAATAGATAGCTGGAGTGCCTATATTAATTTTAGAGAAAGCAGTCTTCAGAAAACTGAATTAGTAGGGATAAAGAAGGGTAATATATAATGGTCAAGGGTTCATTTCTCTAGGAAGGCATAATAATTCCAAACATGTGGGCTTGTAACCTAGTGTATCAAAACACATGAGGCAAAAACTAATAAAACTGAAGAGGAGAAAAAGACCAATTTTCTATTATATTTGAAGACTTTAACACTCCTCTGTCAGTAATTTACAGATCAAGCAAGCAAAAATTAATAAGCCTGCAACTGACCTGAGCAGCATAATCAACCAACTTTATCTAATTGACATTTATGAAATACCCTCTCCAGCAACAGCAGCATACATATTCTTCTCAAGCTCCTGTGGAAAACCCCGCAGGATAGACCACATTCTTTAACAGCAAACATACTTCAACACATAAAATAATATAAGTTACATAAAGTATCTTCTCAGATTACAATAAAGTCAATGTAAAAATCAATTAACAGTGAGAGAGCTGGAAAATACCAAAATATTTTTAATTTATACAACACATTTCTAAATAACTTGACAACTTTAATTTTATTGTTCACCAACACCATTTAACTCCTCTATGACTTCTTCCACCTCAAGACAACTTTTAAATTCTCTATACTAAAAGCCTAGGTGGCATCATGGCCTTGCATGACATCATGACAAGTTGGCCACCACAAGGTGGCTGCCACAAGATGGTGGCCGCAAGATGGCTGGCAGGGGAAGGTAGTTGGGTGTGACCATGTCAGCAGAGGAGAGCAGTTGGGGATGACCAGGTCTGCAGGGGAGAGCAGTTGGGGGCCATCAGGCTGGCAGGTGAGGGCAGTTGGAGGCAATCGGGTCAGCAGGGGAGGGTAGTTGGGAGCAATCAGGCCAGCAGGGAGGGCAATTGGGGGCTATCAGGCTGGCAGGGGAGTGGTTAGAGGGTGATCAGGCTCACAGACAGAAGCAGTTAGGAGCAATCAGGCAGGCAAGCAGCCAAAGTGGATAGGAGCCAGCAGTCCCAGATTGTGAGAGGGATTTCCAACTGCTGGTTTAGGCCCAATCCCACCAAAAAACAAAACAAAACAAAACAAAAAAAACTTAACAAAATTTGAGGTTTCCAGCTAGAGCTTGTTTAGAGGAAATTTTTATCATCTACTATAACAGAAAGTGCTAGTATCTAAGCTTCTATTCTAAGAAATTAAAGAAAGAAGAGACATTAATCTAAGACAAACAGAAGGAAAACAAAATAATAAAAATTAGAGCTGTGGCTCAGTAATTAGAGCATCAGCCTAGGGACTGAAGTGCACCGGTTTGATTTTGGTAAAGGGCATGTGCCTATAGTTGCAAGTTCAGTCCCCCGTCCAGGTCAGGACATGTGTGGAGGCAATCAATTGATGTGCTCTCTCACATTGATGTTTCTCTCTACAGGTATCTACCCTCCCTTTCACTTTCCTAAAAAATCAATGGAAAAAATATTCTTGGGTGAGTATTAACAACAACATAACAAAAATTAGAGCAAAAAAGAGAAAGCATTGGGCACAGGTTTTATTTTTTTCATAAATTCTACCAAACATTTAAATACGAAATTATATGAATTCTCCATAATTTTTAACAGAAAAAAAAACAAATAATATTTTTCCAGTTCTATTAAGAAATAATTGAATAGCAAAGTCATACTTCTGTGTAACCTAATATAGTTACCCTGTGTATAATAAAAAATGTGCTCTTTTCCAATAAGATGATACAAAGTCTGTTTTCCTGCATTCCTGGACTTGTAAATCCTGGCTATGGGAGAAACAACATCATGCTTTGAATGTTGATTAAGAGCATGAATAGTCCCCTGCAGGACAATGCTCCACCCCTGAAAGGTATTGTCATCTAGTTGCATTGTAAATGGGTCTTCCATAGGCCATTCCACCATTCTAGCCAACTCCTTCAGGATGATGGGAAACATTGGGAGACTGGTGAAATCCATAAATATGGACTCATTTGTGACACTTCATTTTCAATAAAGTGAACTCATCAATCAGAAGCAATGCTGTGTGAAATACCATGAATGTAGATAACCCGTTCTGTAAATGCAGAAATAGTAATCTTGGCAGAAGCAATGCATGCAGGAAAGGAAAATCTGTATCCAGAATAAATGTGTATTCCAATAAAAAAAAAAGAAAATTAGACCAAAAACTTCACTGTGTAAGTTTAAAGTGTATGTTATGATGCCTTGATTTACATATATTATGCAATTATTACCACAGTAGATTTGTCTAACTCTATATTTCCATATAGATACAATAAAAAGAAAAGAAAGAAAAAAAAAGCAAAAGAAATTTCTCTGAGGTAAGAACTCATAGAATTTTTACCTTTTTAAGTTTTCTGTCATACAGAAATTATGACATATAGTTACTATGTTGTATGTTACATCTCTAGTACCTACTTATCATACACCTAGAAGTCTGTACTTTTGGACATCTTCCTTGACCTTCCACTTCTGGTAACCATAAGTCTAATTTACTTTTATATTTTTTTCTTCCACTTATAAGTGAGATCATAAATATTTGTCATTCTCTGTCTTATTTCACTTAGCATAATGTCTTCAGATTTCATCCATGTTGTTGAAAATGGTATGCTTTCTTCACTTTATATAGCTGGACAAACGAGGAATATGAGAGAACTTCCTATCTCATTATATATATTATATATATACACACACACACACACACATATATATAAGTACATATATACATACTATAACATATGCATGATATAGTATATATAATATAGGGTAGGGCAAAAGTAGATTTACAGTTGTGAGTACAAGAAACACACTTTATTCTTATATTCTTATTTATTAATGATTATTTTCCATATGAGTAAATGTAACCTACTGTTACTCCACCCTATATACATTATATAAATAATGTTTCCACGAGCATGGGATTGCAGGTATCTTTTCAAGTTAATGTTTTTATTTCCTTTGGATATATTCCCAGAAGTGGAATTGATGGGTGATATGATAGTTCTATTTTTAAATTTTTGAGGATTCTTGGTACTATTTTTCATAGTGGCTGTACCAATGTGCAATCCCACCAATAATTCACAAGGGTTCCCTTTACTATACATTTATGCCAGCATTTGTCTTGTCTATTGCCTTTATGATGATGGCTATTCTTTTAAGTGTGAGGTGATAACTCATTGTGGTTTTAATTTGCATTTACCCAATTTTCAAGGATATGGAGCCTTTTTCATGTACCAGCTGGTATTTTGTTTATCTTCCTTTGAAGAAATATCTGTTCATATTCATTGCTCACCAAATACCTCTCAATTTAAATAATTAAGGCAACAGTATCCTAATATCTAATCCAGATAAAAACATTATAAGGAAATTATATAACAATATCTCTAATAAGTATAGAAGCAAAAGTTCTTAACAAAATATTAACAAATAGAATTCAGAAATATATTAACAGGTTAATACTTGATGATTAAGATTCATTATAGAATTGAAAGCCTTCTTGAGAAATTATAAACCGATCAATGTAATTCATCATATTAACAGTATGAATTAGAAAGTGTGTTCATATCAATAAATGCAGGAAAAGTATTAAAGAAAATTAGATACCATTCATAATAAAATTATCAACAAACTAGGAATATGAGAGAACTTCCTTAATCTAATAAACAGAATGTCAAAATTTGTATCTAACATCATACTAATGGTGATGATGGTGACTACTTTCTCCCTATGTTCATGAGTAATGCAAGGCTATTTTTTCTTATCATTCCTATTCAATGTCATACTGGAGAAAATACCTACTTGCAATAAGATAAGAAAAAGTAATAATTATACAGAGTGGAAGGAAACAAATATAATTGTCTTTACTTGCAGATGACTTGACTGTATATGTAGCAAATTGTAAAGAATATATATACATATGACTTTTGAACTGATAAGTATAGAAATTTGTGGAATACAGTGTTAATACAAAGGTCAATTGCTTTCCAATAAGTCGGCAATGAACATTTGGTAATTGAAATAAACAGAAAATATCATTTGTAATAGCACCAAAAGAAATAATTTTGTATAAATATGTAGGATCTGTATGCAGAAAGCAAAATGATGAAAAAAGGAGGACTAAAAAATGTAAAGTTATTCTATGTTCAGGGATTGGATAATTCACTATTGTTCATATGATAATAGTTTTTAATTTGATCTGTAAATTCAGAGGAATCCCAATTAAAATCCCAGCAAGCTATGAAATCTATCTAAGACATGGATAGATTCTAAAATTTATATGGACAGACAAAGGTCCTAGCATAGCTACAAGGTATGGAAGAAAAGCAAAGTGGGAATACTCAGAATACCTGATTTCAAGGCTCCCTAAGAAACTATAGTAATTAAGACATTATAGTATTTGTGTAATAACAGAAATAGAGATCAGTGGAAGAGAATAGATAGCACAGAACTAGAACCATGTTAAATAATAAACTGATTTCTGACAAAGGCAATTCAATGGGAAAATGATACTCTTTAAGCAATTAATGCTGAAACAACTGGAGGTCCATATGCATGAAAAAGTGGTAAGACACAGATCTTAAACTTTATACCATACACAAAAATTAGTTCAAAAGAATCTATAGACTTAAATGTAAAAAGCAAATGTATAAAAATTCCAAAAAGTAGCAGAAAACAGGTAATCAGGGTTTGTGATGAGTTATAACACCAAAAGCATGGCCCATGAAATAAAAAGTTGTTTGATGTTATTAAATTTAAAAAAACTTCTACTCTGCAAAAGCCACTGTTAAGACAATGCAATGACAAGTCATATACTTTTTGTCTTTTGCCAGTTGTTGTTGGGAAAATGCAAATTAAAACAACAATGAGATATTACATCAATTAAAATGGCTAAATGAACAAACAAAAAAACCTGACAATATCAATTGCTGATGGGATGCAGGACAATATGAACTCTTATTCAGGCTGGTGGCAATAAAAAAGGTACAGCCACTTTGGACAACAGTGTGACAGTTTATTAAAAATCTAAACATAATCGTGCCATCCAGCCGTGTAATAGTACTCCTAGGCACTTATCCATCTGATATGAACAACTGCATGTGAATGTTTATAATAATTTATTCATAATCAGCAAAAACTGAAAGCCACCAACGTGTCATTCAATAAGTAAATGAATAAACCAACTGTGTACATTCTTGCAATGGAAGTCTATTCAGCTATAAAAAATGAGCTTTCAAGCCACACAAAAACACTAATGAGTCTTAAATGCATATTTCAAAGTCAAAGAAGCCCATCGGAAAATGTTACACATTTTATGATCCCATTTAGATGACATCCTGAAAAGACGAAAATATACAGGTGCTAAGCAAAGCCATGATTGCCAGGCATTTGGGAAGGGAAAGAGAATATCTTTAGGGCAATAAACTATTCTGTATGATACAGTAATGGTGGATACATGACACTATGCATCTGTCAAAACCTATGAAACTTCAAAGTACAAAAAGGTAACCTTAATATCTGCACATTTAAAAATCATTTACAAGGTCAAGTTATCCCCAGGGGGAATGTAAACTGTGACAAAATAACCTAACTATTAAAGAGGATGGGGGAAGTGTGCTGACCAAAGTAATTTTGGAAATGAGTATAGGCTAAGATGAAACACAAAAGAAATTTCACATGAGTATAGTCTAGTTGCTAAAATTATTTTCTGTGGGTTAACAATTTAAAACCTCTTTATGTGTGTGCTGGAACTGACCAATTAAATAGTGTAAATGAATGGTGGATTGTAGGATCCAGGTTTCTCACTGTTGGACTGGGATGTTACAACCAAACAAGGGCAATTCTAACAGTACAAAACCAACAGTATCCTATATAATAAAAGCCTAATGTGCAAAGTATTCAGTTGTTGGGTCGACCGTTCAGCCAATCATAGAGTATTACACTAATGATATGCTAAGGTCACTCAACAGCTCGCTATGATGTGCACTGACCACCAGGTGGCAGACACTCTGACCTGTAGGTTAGCTTGCAGTTGGGGTGCAGCCAATTGGGACTGAGCAAGATGGGCTGGACATGCTCTGGAGCTCTCCCATGATCCCTCCCCAGCTGGCCAACCTCCTGTATCCCTCCCTGGCCACAATCATGCACCAGTGGGGTCCCTCAGCCTGGCCTGCACCCTCTCAGCCTGGCCTGCACCTTCTCATAATCCAGGAACCCATGAGGGAAGTCGGAGAGTTGGTTTTGGCCTGATCCAGGCTGAGGGACCTCACTGGTGCATGAATTCATGCACAGGCCTCTAGTGAACTCATATTTAACTTAATATACATAAAAATGAATACATATAGAAATACAGATATTTATAAATAGAGAAAGGACTTGGAGCTAATCAGTACTATACCACATATAATTTGTCCCTATTAAATGACAATGCCTAAGAAGAGATTTGGGTAAATAAAACTATATATTCTTTTTAGAAAATTTAAGACAACATATCTTTCACTATTTGAACAGATGGTTATCTGATAAAATATTTATGTCATCTGAAAATTATGGTAAATATTTTTATAGTCAGAGTGAACATATGAGTTAAATAAGCTCTTTTATAGAATAAAGTTTAAACAAGGTATATTCTTATTTGTGAATGGCTTATGTTACATGAGCAGTAGTACAATAATTAATTAGTAACATAAATTAATAAAACTAGTGAGATAAAAGGATATTAGACAATTATTTGAGAATATTTTAATATATAATCTTTACATAACAAGGGATTTTTTTTAATCACTACATCTTCAGAACCTAGCACATGGCCTTATAAATAGAAGGCACTTCATAATATTTGTTAAATAGCTGAGTGAACATGATAGGTGTATTGTCACAAAAAAAGTAGACTGGTGTGTGGTAGCGAACAGGTCCCAAATCTCACTGGCTTAAAACAAAACTTTCACTTATTTCTCATGATGAGTCTACTTCTGGTTTGGTTTACTCTCAAGAACACTTGTCACCCATGTAGTAATTCAGCAATTCAGGTTGTTTAGGAATTAGCTCTATTACCTCAAATATGAGCCGTTCTCCATGATTAATACAGTGGGGGAAATGAGAAACTAAGAATTGTTCATGCCCAGCCAGCATAGCTCAATGGTTGAATGTCTACCAATGAACCAGGAAGTCATGGTTTGATTTCCTGTCAGGGCACATGCCCACATTGCAGGTTTGATTTCCAGCGTGGGGCATGCAGGAGGCAACCAATCAATGATTCTCTCTCATCATTGATGTTTCTATCTCCTCCCTTCCTCTCTGAAATCAATAAAAATATATTTAAAAAAACACACACACAAAAGAATTGCTCAAGCCAGAAGGAACACATGCTATTTCAGCTCACTTTAATTGGTCCAAACTAGTCACATGTTCCTCTTTAATTGCAAGGGATATTTGAGAAAACAGGAAAGGAAATTGAATAATTGGTTAGCATCACTGTCTCTCCTTAATCATTCAATAACAGTCAGATGAATGAATGAATGAATGAATGAATACATACATAAAGATTATGAAGATAGAATAATAGAAGCACATATCATTTAGTCCTTGTCTGGTATTTGACATTACTAAACAAGGGACTAATATCTTCAGCCATTTTATTTAATGACTGTAAGTAACTGGTTGTTTTCCTGTTAAGATTGGTTTCTGGGTTATGCAATCTTACATTTCTCTAGGATCTAAACCTTTAATTCCTTTTCACTTTGTAAGTACATAACAATACTGACATCTTT
>PVJN01051921.1:0-14295 GCA_004026805.1 Lasiurus borealis
CGCCCCGCCCCGCCCCGCCCCGCCCCCTCGCTGCTGCGCACGCGCGGACGTCCCCCGTGGAGGCGCAGGGCGACGGCCGCGTCACTGGGGATCGAGTGTCGAGTCACAGGCGCCTTTCCGGAAGGAGGGCCCGAAACGTAGGCGGCGGCGCTGGCCTCGGCTGTAGGATGGATGCCCCGCTTCGCATCTCTTGTCGGTTCTGTCCGGGTCAGGTTACTCGTGGAAGCCCGAGAACTTGCTGTTTATGTAAAATTTTGTGAAGGACAAAGTTTTGGACACTCTAGCACTGGAGGAGAAAGAAGGGGGGAAAAATTAAAAAAAAACAAAACACACCTCCAAACTCAAATTGAGGAGAAATCGTTTATGGACTTGGCTCAGCCATCAAGAGATGAGCTCTAGAGTTCCGAAAATTGCGAGTGCCTTTCTTCTCCTTTGTGGTGAATAAAGACTGCCCCTGCGACAGT
This sequence comes from Lasiurus borealis, assembly GCA_004026805.1. NCBI lineage: Eukaryota > Metazoa > Chordata > Mammalia > Chiroptera > Vespertilionidae > Lasiurus > Lasiurus borealis. The sequence goes on from PVJN01051921.1 coordinate 465, forward strand.
ATCAGTAGAGCAGTATCAGTAGAGTTTGTTTGATTTTTTGTTTCTTTTTTTAAGATACATTTTATTGATAGTTTACAAAGAGGAAGGGAGAGAGATAGAAACATCAATGACATCGATCAGCCGCCTCCTACACACCCCACAGGGGAGATGTGCCCACAAGCAAGGTACATGCCCCCAACCGGAATCGAACCTGGGACCTTTCAGTCCGCAGGCCGACGCTCTATCCACTGAGCCAAACCGGTCTCGGCAGTAGAGTTTGTTTTATCGAGACTCTAGCAGATAACTTTTTTATCGAGCTTCTGTGGCGTGTGGAAAACCTACCAGCTGTTTAAAAAGTGGGAGGAGAGTTACTGGAAAATGACAGGGGAGAAAAGGAAAGATGGGTATATGTAAGGGCATCCCCAAAAGTGTCTACACACAATTTGAGTAACTGTAAGGACAGTGTTTATTTGAAGTCCATTTCATTTTCAAAATGGAGCTATCAGCTTTTAAAGTGTGTATACATTTTGGGGGGGGACACCCTCTATATACCTGGGTCATAGTAAAGAGTACTCTGAAATGGAAAATTAGTTGAAAATTTCACATTATTTAACATATATATATATATATATATATATATATATATATATGCTGACCTTGAAGAACAGGTACAGTCATCATGCTTGTACTCTTTGAAGTTAAAGTCCAAAGATTCACAGTAAGACTTTTGGCTTTAATCAGAGGCCTTTATATTGGAAAACATTCCCTAATTATAACCCTGTACAGAGTTGGCCTGTAATAGCTGTGAACTCAGACATTAATGGCCTTTAATATGGACATAAGATTACATAAATGGTTTGTTTTAAATGTCCATCAGAAAAATGAACAAAACTGTAAGGTGTTTACTTTGCTAAATACCGTTTTGAGTATTTCTTTGTTTTGTTTTGTTTTTACAAAGTGGTTACACCAATATATTTAACACATCAAGTAATATAATTTTAAAAAGAATAGTTTAAAGAGAGAGGAGCTGGGCAGAGGAAACGAGAATAAGTGGGAGGAGTTAGAAGATAAAAGATGAAAAAATTGATGGATTTAAAAGGCAATCATGCAAGAGCACAGGAGTAGCTAAGACACTTTTCCTTTTCAAAAAGGTGGAAGGTAAAAACTGCAGTGAAAAGTTTGACTTTACTGGGAATGGTGCCACACTAAAATACAAAAGATACCTATGAAACCGGAGGTCATGGTTTGATTCTGGTCAGGACACATGCTTTGGTTGCGGGCTTGATCTCCAGTAGGGGACGTGAAGGAGGTAGCTGATCAATGATTGTCATCATTGATGTTTCTGTCTCTCTTTCCCCCTCTCCCTTCATCTCTAAAATCAATAAAAATATGTTTTAAAAAAGAAGACCAAAATAATGTAGAAATTAAAGCATTAAGCCCTAGCCTGTTTGGCTCAGTGGATTGTCAGCTGGACCAAAAGGTCCCGGGTTCAATTCTAATCAAAACCTTGCACCTTGGTTGCAGGCTCCTCCCTGACCTGAGTCCTAGTGGAGCTCATGCAGGAGACAACCAATTGATGTGTTTCTCTCACATCGATGTTTCTGTCTTTCCCTCTCCCACTTTCTCTAAAAATAATAAATAAATTAAAGCATTAGAGGAATGAGTATGTGGATATGAAAAGTAGCAGAAAAAATTTGGAGTCAATTGAGGAGAAATGAGGATTGGTGAACAAGAGTAGTGAAGTGATTACTCCAAAGCAGATAGGACAAAAATACTGATAGTTAAAAAACTTGATAAATTTTCTGAATCATCAACAACATTTCCCCATTTCTGTTAATATTATGTCTTCAGAAACTGAATGTTGTAATATGCGGATAACATAATTTCATACTATCAGGCTTCCCAAAACACTATGACTCAGATTTTTATTAAGGATATCACCCCAGGATACTTTTCCCATTGATTTTTAGAGAAAATGGAAGGGGTGGAGGGAGGGAGAGAGATATATCATTTAGTTGTCCCCTCCCTCTGATGCCCTCTGCTTCCCTACAGGCTAGGTCATGACTCAGTATTTTTAAAATACGTCTTGAGTGATAGATACATGAAACAAAATATTTAGTAGGTTCTTATGCCAAAGTATTCAAAACATGTTTCCTTCTTTTGCCATTAGTAAAAAAAATGTATATATTATGTTCTGTTATGATTATAAGATTTCAATTGGAAGTGGTCTACTTAAAATAATTTATTTGATAACTAAAAATTATATAACAGTACCATATTTTAAAGTACATTTTTTAATTGTTGATAGTATTACAGATATCTCCCATTTTTCTCCCCCTCCCCCTTCTCCTCCCATCCCTTCCTCCCCCCTCCCAAGGTCTTCACCACAGAAGTCTATGGAAAGGTTTTACTAATGGTTTTATAAACATATATCTGGGAATGGGAATCAAGTGATGGGGATGAAAGAAAAAGCTCAGATAGAAAATTATTAGTTACTGTTTGTCTGAAACAATATATTATACTTTATCCTTAGTTCTCAAAACAGACTTTTGGAAATAGATGCTAATAGTTTAATTTTATAGGTAAAGTAATAAAGCCATAAAAGTTTAAATAAGTATTAGGTGAAAATTGTGTTTGTTTATGATTGGCAAAGAAAAAAAGCATTTCCAAAAGCAGGTTAGAGTTGGTCAACTGAAACAGTTCTATTATTAGATTAACTTTCCCCTATGGTATTTATGTCACCCTATAACATCAAATTTATTGTGCAGATTAGAAAGAACTATTGTTATGGGAAAGATGAGGTATTTCTTCCCTCATTCAGTGCTGGAATTTTCTGAGACTCCCATAGGAGACTGAATGATTTTTTTTTGTTTGTGTGTGGAATTACATCTCTGTGTTTCTAAAGTCCCATTCCAGTCATAGAAGTGTAGTTGAAGTTTCAGTAGAGCTAAAAACGAAGCCAGTGTTCAATTTCCATTCCAAGTTGCAGCCAGTTCCAGTTCAATATCAGGCTAATTATAGTCCATTAGTTCATTGTGTGTGGGGGTCTACATGGCAATCTGCTTTATTCAGTCTACTTAGTCAAATGTTAATATAATTCAGAAACATCCTTACAAACACACCAGGGATTAATATTTAACCAAACATCTGGGCATCTTGTGGCCCAGTCAAGATGACATACAATTAACTATCACAATCCACCCCTTATCAACTTGGCACCCATACACTTCTCAAAACCATATTTAATCTTCAAATAAAGACAATCCTATATAATAAAAGGGTAATATTCAAATTAACCATCATTCCGTCACAAAGATGGCAGCGCCCATAGCGCACCAGCCACTTGGAGGGAGGGAGGGGCCTTTGGTGGCTATGTGAGCCCAGCATCACACACCCCAGCTGTGCAGAGGGAGGGGGAGGTCTCTGGCTAGAGGCCAGGGCATGGGATGCTGGCGTTGTTGCATCTGTTTCCTTCTTTTGCCATTAGTAAGAAAAATGAATATATTATGTTCTGTTATGATGTGGGCTGAAGGACTCCCCTCCCTCCCGCATGAATTTCATACTCCAGTAAGATTATAATTCTACCTAGCCCTGTATACAACCAAAAAAGTTAAACCTTTCCCCAGAGAGGAAGTAAAGTCCTTGAGGGATGTTTATTCTTCTCCTTGATATTCTGTAATTTAAATATTATGATGTAAAATTAACAATACTTAAGTACTATATACTATGTTACATGATAAGGGAATAAAGGAGGAAAGAAATCACACACACACACACACACACACACACACATATATATATATATATATATATAAAATCAGGGGGTAGAAATGGGAGTGGCATCATTCACTATTACCTCTAGTAACCTATTAGCAAAATTTTTGCTCCCTATCTTGTGCTCAGGCAAAGAAGGGCTATGCTGGCTGGGTCATTGATATACATATATTAAGCAAATATATTATACATATAAGCATATTTATAAATTAAAGGGAAATACTTAAGACAATAAGTTTTCATTATTATAACTGATCATATGACAATAGATGGTGTTTATAACAACCCTTTTATACTATCTATTTTGTATTACCTTTGCTCTTAGTAAGCAATTAAACTAGTTGTGGTTCTTTGCCTGGTAGAGTGACCCAAACTGTCATTCCTGAAGAACTGGACCATTAGTAGTCCTGTGTGGACTGGATTGTTGTAGCTTTCCATTGACTTTAATCACAGGGCATGCAATGCCAAGAGATACCCTTAGGGATTTCTTATAATCCAGACAGAGTACATTCCTTATTTCCATTGCAGAGTAGCATTCCTATTTCCCTTTGGCAGTCTGGATTAGTCACCCAGCCAGCACAGCCCTTATTTGCCTGTTGATTCATAGGTATAAGGAGTCCAAAGTAGTCTAGTGGCATTCTTAACTCCCAGTTGGATGGAATCATTATTGTGTTTCCTAATGGAAGCATCCTTCCCTTTGGAATTAAGATTTCTAAGACACCTGAGCACAAGATAGAGAGCAAAAATTGTTCTGATAGGTTACTAGGGGTAATAGTGAGTGATGCCACCCCATTTCTACTCTTTGATTTTTGGATCTGTGAATCTTGGGTATGAGAGAAACAGAGGCTGATTCAGAGTACATACAGACTCTCAGAGAACTTTGCTCAAGCCTGGCAAGTTATTGTCCATTAGCTGACCCTGTAATTGAGTTTTTAAGAGTATTCCACTGTTCTGTCAAAGCCAGTTGTTGCAGGATGTTGGGGAACATGGTAAAGCTAATGATTCCATGATCATGAACCCATTGTGGCACTTCATTTGCTGTGAAGTGAATTCCCTGGTCAGAAGCAATGCTGTATAGAATACCATGATGGTGCATAAGTTCTGTAAGTTCACAGACAGTAGTTCTCACATGAAACATTGTATGCAGGGAAGGCAAACCCATATCTATAGCAAATGTTTATTCCAGTAAAAGAAAACACTGACCCGTCCATAATGGAATAAGTTCAATGTAATCAACCTGCTACCAGGTAGCTGGCTACAGAATGGTGCCATATAAGGAACTCAGTGTTGGTTTTTGCTGTTAGCAGATTGGGCACTCAGCAGTGGCCATAGCCAGGATGGCCTTGTCAAGTGGAAGCACATGTTGCTGAGCCCATGTGTAACCTTCATCCCTGTTACCCTGGCCACTTTGTTCATGAGCCCATTGTAATAAATAACAGTGGTGGCTGGGGGAAAAAAGTAATTGGCCACAGACTATAAATTATTATGTAACCATATTCATAGCCATTTCTTCTTCCAAGCAAAGTGAACAACGAGATACATTGCTCACAGTTATGCCCATTAGGAAAACTTTTCTTTGCTACCGTCTTTCAGGTACGTCCCAGGAAGAGGGACTCTTGTGCTGCAGTTGCCCACTTTTGGTGGTGACTGCATATTGTCCAAGATGATCTAGTAAACCAGGCCAGTTTTCTTTTCTTCTGTCAACTGATGATAGGCAACTCCCTATGACACCAGAGGTGCAAGCTGGGAGAGAGAAGGAAGTGTGGAAAGAGTGGCAATGATAGGCATTTGGATCACTTCCACAGATAACTGGTGCTTTCAGTGTTGGCTTAGGGCCAATCACATATATGCCATTTCTCTTTGATGATGGAGTGCTGCTGGGTGTTCTACACTTATGGCTTGGTGGGTTAGATAACACCCAGTTCATGCTGTGCAGCACAGGTCATATGGTATCTTCATGGCTCATGGTTGTGCATTCAGTCTCTACTAAGGCTCAAAAGCAATCCAAGAGCTATTTTTCCGAAAACTGTATATCTGCATGTAAGTATCTTACAACAAAGTCTGGAGTAGTTGCTGCATTTTGTTCACCAGCTCCAATCAACATAGTGTCACCAGTTAATGCACCAATGTGCTATCTTATGGAATGGAAATGAGTTATGGTTTCTAGGTAACTGGTGCTTTCAGGGTTTGCTTAGGCTCATGAAGGCCTGTTTGAAGTTAGAGCTCATGAGTATGAATGAGACCAATTTATTTGTTTTCTGCAGCCATGTTGGTATATGAACAGGTGCAAGTATGTAAGAGGCATGAAATTGAAAATAACCAGGGTTGTGATTTGGCCAAGTACAAAGAGACAAGAGAAGGTCAAGAGCATTGAGTGTATGTAAGGGAGTGATTACGATTGACCATGCAGTTTAAGCTAGATAAGGACAAAAGTTAAGATAGGAAGGGTGAGAAACAATACAAAGATATTAAAACCCCAGAGGGAAGGCAGGGAAGGGTGGGTGGGTGAAAAGAGATCAAAGAACTTGTATGCATATATGCATAGCCCATGGACACAGACAGTAAGGTGGAGGAGACCTGGGGCAGGTGAGGGGGTGCGGGGGGGGGGTAAACTAACAGGGGTCAATGGGGAGGGGAGGAGATACGTATATGTAATACTTTTAAAAATAAAGATTTACAGAAAAAATACATTAGAATAAATGAATAGTAGTTCCTGGTATAGTCAGAGGGTTGTTGGAATTTTCCAGATTCCAAGCTAAAAAGAGAAATGGGGATTGGAGAATAGAATGTGTCACACTGAGATGATTGAGAGGTGGTAGTTACTAGGAATGACAGGGATTAAGTTACGGATGAGAGTAAATAGGTTGAGTAGGGTGGAGGATAAAGTTACTGGAGGAGAGGAGGTCAAGGCACTGAGTTAAAACTTATTAGGCCAAAACCGGTTTGGCTCAGTGGACAGAGCGTCTGACTGCGGACTGAAGGGTCCCAGGTTTGATTCTGGTCGAGGGCATGCACCTTGGTTGCAGGCACATTCCCAGTAGGGGGCGTGCAAGAGGCAGCTCATTGATGTCTCTTTCTCATCGATGTTTCTAACTCTCTATCCCTCTCCCTTCCTCTCTGTAAAAAATCAATAAAATATATTTTTATAAATAAATAAATAAATAAATAAATAAATAAAATAAAACTTACTAGATGGATCATCTATGTGAACATTGAAGCCAACTGGGAATTATGACAAGAATAGGGTTTGAGCAGTTGGGGGCCAGCAGTCCTGGATTGTGAGAGGGATGTCCAATCAGGGGTCCCAGATTGAAGAGGGAGCAGGCTGGGAGGAAGGACACCTCCCCTGCCAGCCCCCCACCTGCCCCCCTGCCCGTCCCCATCCCCCCCCACCCCATGCACAAATTTCAGTCAGGGAGTTAGGAACTAAAATCTCCAAGGAATGGAGTGGGGAGGAGGGGCAATGGATACTGGCTTGGGTGGTGTTTGAACACTAGCAGGGAAAGACAGTTAGTGTTGTAACTTGATGTCATAAAATTTAAATGGGAATGTTTATGGAGGAAGGAGGAAGAATGGTCTGGAAGGAGCAACAAGGAACAGACATGTCATCTTCTCCACCTGCAGGCCTAAGAGTAGTGGAGTTTGGGCTGCAGCAGAGAGGGCTGCAGGGTTGATTTGTTTTAAAGCAAGAAGTGAAAGGGAATGGTCAGAGAAGGCGATTTCGTGTCTTAGAGGGAACAGTGGAAAGATTTAAGGTGTTGAACAAGCTAAGAAATGGGTTCAGAAAAGGGGATGTTCAGAGCCTTAAGGGTATTAGAGTTCCAAAGATGACTTTGGTGTTTTATGGTAACTAAAATCAACAGGCATAAAGGGTATAATGGATTAATCTTGATGAAAGTCTTTGATAAAAAAAAAAAATTCAGAACTGAAAGCTATAATGAAACAAATGTGAAACCTCAGTGCCTACTCAAGGACAGGCTTGCAGTTAGATTAGTCACAAGTGAAATGCCTGTTGGCAAAGTGTCTGCCTTGTAAAGGGCACAGGGTGGTATATGAGGTTATGAAGAAATCTGAAGACCTTGAAGATAATCAAGGTTTATTGTTCATTACCATTAATTTACATCCTACAGCAATTATTGCTGTTATCTCAAAGACTTCCATTATCATAAGAGGAGCTTTAAAAAAGCTAGGTGGTAAGTTTCTGCCCTCTTGCCTGAGAGGAGTTTGAACAGCTGTAGCACCTTGTTGATTTGTAGACATTTTACCAGTTACTACATTCAAACAAAATCAGATACTTGAAACTTGATTTTTTTAAAAATCCTAAAAGATCAAAGCAGTCGTAACTAATATGAATTCAAAATGAAAATGGTGGAGGATAACAAACTTAAAAAATGGACATAAATGTTTATAGGCACATAAAAATCTAAGAGTTCTCTCTGTGGTACCTAAAATCATCAACATATGATGCAAGTAAAGAAAGGGGGTAGGAATATTAATTATTGTTTGATTCCTGTTTTGGTCAATCCCCTTCTCTTCTCCCTAAGACTAGATGTGTGTGTCTCCTCTTTACTTATTTATAATAGAAATTCATAACTATTATTACTACTTTTGAATGTTGAGAGGTAGAAAGTTTTCTGGTCAGAGACAACCAAGACTATGACTAGCGTGGAGAGGGGCATGTAACTCCTGGATGGTATAACTACCCTGTTTCTCCGAAAATAAGACAGTGTCTTATATTAATTTTTGCTCCCAAAGATGTGCTAGGTCTTATTTTCAGGGGATGTCTTATTTTTCCATGAAGAAGAATACGGTACACATTTCTTGTTGAACAAAAAAAAAGGAAATTTATTACCTGTATATGGTATGGTAGTATTTGCCATCACAAACCTGCTCACTGATTGGCCGCAGCGCAGCTGGAGCTGTTCAGGCAGTGTGAGATCTCTTTAAATCAGGAGTCAGATGTCTTATGGTAGCTTCGGGGGCCTTATATTCTGGGGAGTCTTATTTTCAGGGGGATGCCTTATATAACAGTGAGAGGCAAAACTGGAAGTAGGTCTTATTTTCGGGGGATGTCTTACTTTTGGGGAAACGGTAGGAATGAGGTATAGAGCGGGTGGTTGTTGCATGGTTGTAGTTTTACCTGTTTTGTTATTGAGGTATTTGCAACCCTGAAAACTCCTGTTTGCTAAAACTCCTGAGTGCTGGAATGGATAATTGTGCAATGTTTTAAAGATTTAGATGGAAGGCAGGAATGAGAACCTTATCATTTACTGTTTATATTCTTTTTAAAGTTTCTGCAATGACAATTAATCTAGAAGACAACACTATGACATTGCAAATGATAGAACAAACTAGGGTCTATAAAGGGTTTTTTTGGTTTTGTGTTTGTTTTTTTTTTGGTGTGCAATTAAATTGACATTTTTTTCTTAAAATTTTTGTAGAAATTATCTCTTTAGTTTTGGAATGTTTTACATAAAATAATTACTCTGGTTGCAGCAAACCTCTCTAATTATTTAGATCAGCTCTTTAATGTAAATTTAATTTATTTACAATAAATATATATATATATTAGTGATCTTCTCTCCACGGTCCCTTTTCCCAAGTCTCACTAACTCATTCTTTTAGGTCCCAACTGTCCCATCTTCAGGGGAAGCCTTACCTAACTAGGTTACATATTCTGTAAAAAATCTTCAGAGCATCCTGTATTTCTATTACTTACCAGAATACATTTTTAAAAAATTATTCAATATCTTTCTTCTACCCTAGGTGGTAAGTTCTATGAGGACAAGGATCTTGTTAATCTTCCTTTCTACTCCTTACCAAGCATCCAGTGCAGTATTTCCCAGTAGTCAGCGTTCAATCTATATACTACTATATAAAAGCCTAAGCAGCCAGATTGATGTCACTATGATAATGTACTGACCACCAGAGGGCAGATGCTCAAGCAGGAGCTGCCCCCTGGTGGTCAGTGTGCTCCCACAGCCAACCTCCCATGGTTCCTCTGTTTAGCAGGCTGGCCCCAATAGGCCCTGATTTCCAGTCAGGCTGAGTGACACCACCCATGAACGCATTCATGCACTGCGCTTCTAGTTATTAAATAATGAATTGTGGGTTTTTGTGAAAATTCAATTTGGGATATCCTCATGTGGGCAGAGAAAAATAAAAATCAGAGGAAAAGAGAAGGAGATAGAAACATTAATGATGAGAGAGAATAATTGATTCTCTGCATCCCCCCACTGGGAATCAAGCCTGCAACCCAGGCATGTGCCCTGACTGGGAATCAAACTGTGACTTCCTGGTTCACAGGTTGATGCTCAATCACTGAGCCACACCAGGTGGGCAATAAAAAAATATTTTTGAAAACTTAAAAAAAAAAAGAATCAGAGAATTAGGAACGAAGCAGGCCAGTTATCTTTCTGTTTTTTTAATGTCCTGTACTTTTTTACTTTCAGGTCAATGCAGAAGAAATATTACTGTTTTTCAAAACATACCTAAGTAGATTGATTCTACCTTCTCTTTTATGTTGTGGCCAAGGGTAAGTTACACCCTTGGACCTCTGTTTCTTTGTCTGCAAAATGGGGATAGTACCACCTTATTCCAAGGATAGGTTAAATGTTTTAGTATACATCATGTATCTGATACATAATGGCACATAAGAACTATATAGTTCCCCTCTTTTATCAGTTGGTGGTTAAGGGAAGGGAGGAATGAATAGGTAGAGCATGAGGGATTTTCATGGTAGTGAAACTATTCAATGTGATAGTCTAATGATGGACACATGATATGATGCATTTGTTAAACTCAGGATATATAACACAAAGAGGAAACTCTAATGTAAACTGTGGTCTTTAGTTACAATGTACCAATATTGGTTTATCAATTGTAATGTATGTGCCAGACAATACACGTTGTTAATAACAGAGAAAAAAAATTTTAAATATATATTTTATTGATTTTTTACAGAGAGGAAGGGAGAGAGATAGAAAGTTAGAAACATCGATGAGAAAGACACATCGATCAGCTGCCTCCTGCATGCCCCCTACTGGGGATGTGCCCGAAACCAAGGTACATGCCCGACGCTCTATCCATTGAGCCAAACCAGTTTCGGCAATAGAGAAAAATTTAAACCATTTAAACTTTCTGTGGAATTTTTTGGTTACCTACAAAGACCTATTAAAACAAACAAACAAACAAACAAACAAACCCAAACACATTAATGGATGACACAGAGATGCTTAGTGTTTGGTTAATGAATGAATAAGAGCCATGACTACTTTACTGCCCGCCCCCCAATCAATTTCTGAATTCTGTTCATTAATATATAATACTAGAGGCCCGGTGCATGAAATTTGTGCATGGGGTGTGTGTGGGGGGGTTGTCCTTCAGCCCAGCCTGCTCCCTCCTCTTCAATCTGGGACCCCTAACTGGACATCCCTCTCACAATCCAGGACTGCTGGCTTCCAACTGCTCACCGCCTGCCTTCCTGATTTCCCCTAACCACTTCTCCCCTGCCAGCCTGATTGATGCCTAACTGCTTCCCTGCCAGGCCTGATCACCCCTAACTGCCCTCCCCTGTAGGCTTTATCACCCCCAACTGCCCTCCCTTGCAGGCCTGGTCTCTGCCAACTGTCCTTCCCTCCTGGCCTTCTTGTGATGACCATCTTGTGTCCACATGGGGGCCGTCATCTTGTGTGTTGGAGTGATGATTAATCTGCATATTACTCTTTTATTAGATAGGATAGAGGCCTAGTGCATGGGTGGAGGCCAGCTGGTTTACCCTGAAGGGTGTCCTGGATCAGGGTAGGTGTTCCTTGGGGCATGGGATGGCCTGGGTTAGGGACCTGTAGTGGTTTGCAGGTCAGCCACGCCTCCCAGCAACCCAAGCAGAGGCCCTGGTATCTGGGATTTATTTTCTATGATTGAAACTTTGTAGCCTGGAGTGGAGCCAAAGCCTTCTGCTTAGACAGCTATTGAAACTTTATTGCCTTAACCTCCTGCCTGCCAGGCTTTGGGGAAAGTTGGGCTTTTTCCATCTCCAGGAGGCATCCTAGGCCTCTCTCCTGCGTTCTCTGTGGCCATAGCCATCTTGGTTGCATTAATTTGCATACTTGCTCTGATTGGCTAGTGGGCGTGGCTGGTGGGCATGGCTTGTGAGTGTAGTGGAGGTATAGTCAATTTGCATATTACTCTTTTATTAGATAGGATAAAGGTAGATGCTACAAATAACTTTATGAAAGATATGTTAAAACTGAAAAATATAAGGAAATATGCAAGTTTATTACAGGGTTCTAGAAAAAGGCACTTTCTAGACAACAACAATATTTTTATTAATTTCAAAGAGGAAGAGAGAGGGAGAGAGAGATAGAAACATCAATGACAAGAAAGAATCATCGATCACCTGCCTCCTGTATGTTCCACAGTAGGGACAGAGCATTCAACCCAGGCATGTGCCCTGACCAGGAACTATGACCTCCTGGTTCATAGGTCAGTGCTGAACCACAGAGCCATGCTGGCTGGGAATTTTTTTTTTTTCAAGTTTCTGCTAATGGGCTTGCTAGTGGACAGTGGATCAATATTCTTACTGGGCTGATAAGCTTTGCTCTCTTCCTGAATCACAAACTGCATTGTTCATTCTGTCTGCCCTTTTTTCTTACAAGATACATGCCATCTTCATTAAGCAAAAACAAAACAAAAACATATTATAAAAGATGTTATTTACCTATTCATCTATTCTGGACCCTGGGATCTTTATTACAGTGTCAAACAGTGTCTGTTGGTTCTGAGGTTTGATTTTTATCATGCTTGCAAGCTAATAAGTTAGCCTGTTACTATTTCATTGATGCATCAGTATGCTTGTCTTGGTTCCCTTGCCCCTCATTCACATGGGGCCTGGTTGGGAGCCTACACATGTAGTTGGCTATATTATATGATAGGAACAGTGAACTTGGGAATCCACTATTACAGCAAGCAGTAAGCAACTCTACTTTTGTGTGGAATGGGTATATTACTTTATCTTTCAATTTGCTCTCTGCAAACACAACCTTGAGAAATGGTCAGGGCTGTTTATCTTTGGCATACCCTGAATGCCAAATGTGCATTATGCTAACTGCCCATGGCACTTTGCCTCTCCCCATAGGTCCTTTCAGTTCTGGTATCTCTTTCTAAGAATACTTAGGGAAAGAAATTTTTTACATAAGAACTTCTAAAAACAACAGATATGCATTTCTATATACAGTAGACTTCTGTATAAATATATAAAATTAAATACTAATTATTTACAAATGGGATACTACTTAAAATTTCCATTTTCTCCTTAATAAGTATTCTTATCTCTTCTGGTCCAATCTACATTTTTTTCTTCTGCATCCTCCCAATCCTCCTTTTTATTTGTATCAAAGCCCTTATTACTATTCACAGAAATTTCTTTATCTTTGCATCTGCAATTCCTAGTGCATACTTCACATATGGTCCTTTTCTAATATGATTGCTGTTCACCTTGTTTTCTTTGTCATGCCCTGTTTTCTGCTATGGTCTACTCCCTTTGGCAGGAAAAATTGCTTCCTGTTTGATATTCAGAGCAAAAGCTGAACCACAATAGACAGAAACATAGCCACTGTAATACTTCCTGGGTAACATCCTATCTAATAAAGAGGGAATATGCTAATTGACCCTCACCCCATCACAAAGATGGTGACACCCACAGCTATACCCAGTCCCCTCAGCCTCACCGGGGCGGCAGGCTCATGGCAAGATGGCGGCTGCCCAGCCACCTAGGGCCACATGAGGCTCAGGTAACCAGGACTGGCTGAGACTTGCACCGCTAGCAGTCGCAGCAGCAGAGGTGTGATGGGGCATCGCCTTTCCCTGATCGCTGGGTCACCTCATGCCTTTGAGGGCTCCTGAACTTCTAGTTATTAGATAATCTTCCACCTGCCTGCATCAGTGTCAGCGACATTGTTGTTTATTCATTCATTTTCAGTATTGTGTGGATTGTAAAAATCCATGGAAATAGGATTTAATACTCAATCTTCAGATATTTTATAAAAATGAATGTCCTTAATGAATAAAATGGAATAAG
>PVJN01051922.1:0-13170 GCA_004026805.1 Lasiurus borealis
AACCTCAAGACATCTATCTGACAAAATAAGATCACAAAAAGAGGAAGGCAGAGGAAGATGCAAAACTGTCTGAGCAGTCAGAAAAATTAAGTACTAAATATGAAAGGAAAAAGTGGGTTTCGGTACATCTATTATGAGGTCAACCTGATCATGGGTTACCAATTGAGAAATGTTCACTAGTACAAACAGATTTCTAACCTTTTACCTAAAGAAAGCAATGCTAATAAGCTCCAGTGTTCTCTAATTTTTGACAGAGGCAGTAATTATAATTCTTAAGAAAGTAGTTTCAAGAATTAGATAACTTTAGTTTTAATCTTAGATATGCTACCAGATTTATAAATCACCTTAGCCAAATCACCTAACCTGTAAAACTTGGACATTAATATCCACAGTACAGAGTTGCCACATAAATTATATGACACTAGAGGCCCGATGCAGGAAATCTGTGCAAGAGTAGGCCTTCCTTCCCCAGCTGCCGGTGCTGGCTTCCCTCTGGCACCCAGGACCCGGGCTTCCCTCCAAGCCCCACTTTCAATCAGAAAGTCATCCAGAAGAATGTCCGAAAGGACATCCGGTCTAATTAGCATATTATGCTTTTATTATTCTAGATAATGTGTGCTAAGGTTTATAGTAGTATCTGGAATGTAATAAGCCCTCAACCAAAACAATCTTGAAAAAAGAAGGAAAAAGTTGGAAGACTCACATATCTGAATTTCAAAGCTGACTACAGAGCTACAGTAACCAACGCACTGTGGTACTAGCATAAAGATAGACATATAGACCAATGGGATAGAACTGAGAGTCCAGAACGCTACAGGCATTTGATCTGTTCAATGGGGAAAGAAAAATGTCTTCAACAAGTACTGTACAGAAAATTGGATATCTGTCTACAAAAAAAGTGGTTGCAGGCACATATCTAGCAGGGCGTGTGCAGGAGGCAGCTAATGGATGTTTCTCTCTCATCGATGTTTCTAACTCTCTATTCCTTTCCCTTTCTCTCTTTAAAAAAATCAATAAAATGTATTTTAAAATAAAACTATAAGCACATTTAAAAAAAACTGAAATATGGCCTGCCTGGATGAGTGTAGACCTATGAACCAGGAGGTCACAGTTTGGTCTCAGTTTGATCCCCAATGTGGAGCATGCAGGAAGTAGTTGATCAATGATTCTCTCTCATCATTGATGTTTCTATCTCTCTCCTCTCCCTTCCTCTCTGAAATCAATAAAAATATTTTTTAATATATTTTATTGATTTTTTACAGAGAGGAAAGGAGAGGGATAGAGAGTTAGAAACATCGATAGGAGAGAAACATCAATCAGCTGCCTCCTACACACCCCCTACTGGAGATGTGCCTACAACCGAGGTACATGCCCTTGACTGGAATCGACCTGGGACCCTTCAGTCCACAGGCAGATGCTCTACCCACTGAGCCAAACCGGTTTCAGCAATAAAAATATTTTTAAATGTACATCAAATCAGATAGGATTCAGGCATAATATAAAATACAATCCAGCCTGTCCCCTTACCCCACCCCCCAAAAAAAGCTCTATTTATACTGAGAGAAATAGGTTATAGAAAAGAATATACAGCACATTATGATTTGTATTGAGGCAAATGAGGAAGAGATACAACTGTGCTTGTATGTGCATAGACCACCACTGGAAGACCACCAAGGAAATCACTAAGAGATTGCCTCTGATGGTAAACTAGATGGCCAGGGGCAGGGAGAGACGAATGGGAGGGACACTTACTTATTATTATATTACTTTTGTTCTATTTAAATTTTTAACCATTTTTAACTATTCAAAAATAATTTTAAGGTTTTAAAAAAAGTCAACATTTAAAATTATTATTCATATAGAGAAGGGCAAAAGTAAGTTTACAGTTGTGAGTACACAAAATATAAAGTTTATTCTTTGTTATTTATTAATTGTTGTATTATTTTCCATATGAACAACTGTAAATCTATGTTTGCCCCACCCTGTATAAACATGTGCAAAAAAAAAAACAGCTAAAGGAGATGTCCTGAAGTTTCCATACACTTTAACCCTTGAATGTTGAGACTATGCGTGATTGCTGTTTTCTTCTACACACTTTCTTTAGTTTGCAAATATTTCACACTTAAAATGTGTGACTTTTATAACAAAACAAAATTAACATGATTTTAGATAGATAGGTAGCCTAGATAGATGATAGAGACAGAAGCAATTCTGATAGCCAATCGATGTTTTTCTCTCTCTCTTCCTTCCTTTCTCTCTAAAAATCAGTGGAGGCATATCCCCAGGTGAGGATTAGAGGGAAAAAAAAAAAAGCAGAGACAAAAGAGGGCATACTGTACGATTCCATTTATATAAAGTTCAAAAATAGCAAATGAATCGGCACTATTTGGAGTCAGGATAGTGGTTTCCCTTGGGAGACAATGGGACAGTGACCCAGAGTGGGGTAAGGGGGTTACTAGGGATCCAGTAGTTCTATGTCATCATACGGATTCCAGTTTCATGATGTAGTCATTTTGTGAGTCACACACCTATAATTTGTGAACTCTTTTGAATGCAAGTTATACTTTAATAAGAAATTTCCTTAAAATTTAAATTGGCATTTAAAAAACAATTCCACTTGTTAAAAAATACTTATTTTGCAACCACAATACCTTGAAAATATTGAAAAGTAAAACACTACACAATGTCAATACGTTGTAGTGTCCCATTGTCAGACAAGATGAATACTGAATAATAGCTAAGATTCAGAACAATATATTCCAGAAATTGCCGGCTTAAATTCCCTAATTACCCTCAGCATTGTGCTTTTCTTAATGCTTGAAATACCATCTAAACCAGGGCATCTGCTTCAGGCAGAATGGTATTTGGGGGATTTTAAAAACCTTAATAATGCCGAAACCAGTTTGGCTCAGTGGATAGAGCGTCGGCCTGTGGACTGAAAGGTCCCAGGTTCGATTCCTGTCAAGGGCATGTACATTGGTTGCAAGCACATCCCCAGTAGGGGGCGTGCAGGAGGCGGCTGATCCATGTCTCTCACTCATCGATGTTTCTAACTTTCTACCTCTCTTCCTTCCTCTCTGTGAAAAATCAATAAAATATATTTTAAAAACCTTAATAAAATCATGCAATTGCTTGGTGAAGCCAAAAATACTCCCTTCAATTAACTACTCAGCAGCTCCACCCATCATTCATAGCCATCTCACTCCCATCTACCTACATACACCATCAAGTCCATGTATGGGAGGCGGGTGTCTAAGAAACCACTTCCTCTGGATGTCTGGACCTGCACTCAGGAGCCATTTTTTTAAACATTCATCAAATTAGTCTGGTCTAACTTACAATTAATGGAAAGTCTGCCGTAATGCAGATTCCACGAGCCACCAAGGAAATCTAAAATGTTAAACCAGGGTGTGAAGCAAACACATTTCACACGCCATCCACCTTTGCTTCTTTGCAATTCATGAAATACTTCCAGAAATCATTTAAGAATAATTGGGTTTCCTTGCTTCCATTTGCTAGACAGATGATGCTGATAAAAAAAAATAGTAGTAATAACAGGCCGTCGTTTCTCAGTGAACCAGGCGTATTTTAAATAACGCTCTTCGCTGAAATTGAGAAGTGTGAATTGGAAATGGAATGAAATTGCCAAATCTGAAGGGAAAGACGGCCAATATAAAGCCACAGAAGCACTTCCTCTTAGAATTCTTGTCAGTACAAAGAGGGGGAGGGTATCTCTGAGTGCGTGTAGGCGCACCTATGCCCAAGCCCAGCAAAGACTCCTTGTCCTGCACTTGCACCCCCTACTGTACTTTCTGCCCTGCTCCTAGAGCCGCCCAGGGAAGCTCTGTTGCTGGTGGCACAAACTAGGAAATGGAATGACAATGCAAGGCTCGGGCAGAGAGGGAAATGTCTATCCTCTCTCTTGGGGCGGGCACGTGGTTTTCACTTTCATTCTGAGCACAGTATTTATTAAAGGTTTATGGCACGCCGAACATGGTGCTCGATGCCAGGAACACCAGAGTAAGCCGTTGCGCTGCGGTGTGTTCATAGGCCCCGTGGAACGTGCATCAATGGGTCAGTCGAAGAAGAAATATACTAAACAGTTTATATAATAGAAACACCAAATAACATGGACCGAGAGGCAGACTTTTTTTTTTAACACTTTGAAAGACATGAAGCATATTTTATAATGCTCATTTCCCCCCAGAAAACTGGAAATGGTACCCCAGCTAGTTTATTAGTTTCCTAGGGTAGGAGAATAAAGTGCTACATACACAGAAATTGCATATCCCCGATACTGTACTATAATCCCTTCCAGATTTAATGCTAGACTTGAATTTAGGCCAAAAAATAAAAAATAAAAGGACAAAAAGTGAACAAAAGCCCTCAACTCTCTTCTTATAGCTAGAACTAGACCTGGCTTGCTACCTTCTCAAGGGTTCAACAGATCAAATCCGGAAGTTCACTTTACAGCATTGACTAAGTATAGTCCTTGAGGTCTTAGGCTTAACTTCTCAGTGACAGGTTCCTTGTCTGGAAAACCGGGCCAATGGCAGTATCTACCTCATAAGACTTTCATGAGAGTTAAATGATTTAATGTATGTGAACATTTAATACCTAGTAAGTGCTCGATATATGTTCATTCATTTATTTAATTCAAACTTATGCAGTACCTATTGTGTGTCAGGCTGGGTATATATAGTAGTAGACAAACCAGACAAAAACCCCTACCCTCGAGGCATTGATATTTCAATGAGGAGAGATAATCAAGGAAAAATATTATATCCAATTGTAATAAGGGGAACAGAGAAAAGTACGTTGTGGAAGGGAAATAGGGAAGAGAGAGGTTTGTGATTTTAAACAGGATGGCTAGGGAAGGCCAAGCCTGGGGGAAGTGAGGGAACCAGCAGGGAGGCCAGCTGGGGAAACGAAAGTTCAGAGAGAAGAAACTGCAGTCCTACAAGCAAAGAGATTTGTGCGAATAAAGGGGGAGAAGAGCAGGCCATCATCCTTTCTCCAAATTCTGGACCACAAAACCTCTGAAGATTCTATTGTATTTAATTCCTCGCCCTCTCTCCTGAGCAGGCCTCTCCCTGGGACAGATACCACTTCCTTTCTCCTCATAAAGAGCTCAGGAGGCTCGACCATGACACTCTGCACCCGGCCTCACTGCAGCCTCTCTCCATCAGCTCCATACACTCCAGTGCTATGAGGGGCTTGACCCCTAGGCGGACAGATATTATTACTCTTCTGTTGTTATTGTCATTATTATTGCTTATCCTAGTCCAAAAACAGGGGGTGGTCGGGGACTGTAGGCTAAACTAAAGGACTGCCTTGGAGGGCTGGGGGCAGGTTATCAGGACTCCAACATCTCCTCAAACTTAGGATTTCCGCCTGAAAGCTAAAAGTTCTATGTACTTGAAGAAAACCTTAGCCTTAATTGTGCTGTCTGAAAAGTTAAAACTAGTCATTTTATATTATTTTATTTTTATTGATTTTTGGAGAGGGAGAGAGAGTGAAACATATTGACTGGCTGCCTCCTGCCTGCTCCCTTCTAGGGATGGAACCCACATCCGGGGCATGTGCCCTGACCAGGAATTGAACTGGTGACCTTTGATTGCACAGTATGATGCCCAAAGAACTGAACACCACCAGCCAAGGCCATTTTCTATTCTTAATGGGGAAATAAACTGACTGAAGAAGAGGAATCCTGAAATGGAGAGAGGGGAGGAGAAGGGGAATGGATATATTGAAGTGGGAAAATGAAGAAGGATGAAGGGCATAATTTAACTATAAAATAAAAATATAAACAAGAATCATGGAATAGCTTAATCATAAAAAAAAAAAAAAAAGGATTTATGGAGGTTAACTGGATTGGCATTTCTCCTCCAGCAAGTATCTACCAATGGGGGATAGTCTTTAGAAAGTGATGAGATTTTTTTTTAATATATTTTATTGATTTTTTTACAGAGAGGAAGGGAGAGGGATAGAGAGTTAGAAATATCGATGAGAGAGAAACATTGATCAGCCGCCTCCTGCACATCTCCCACTGGAAATGTGCCCACAACCAAGATACGTGCCCTTGACCGGAATCAAACCCGGGACCTTTCAGTCTGCAGGCCAATGATCTATCCACTGAGCAAAACCGATTTCGGCCAGATTTTTTTTAATACTTAAGATTTTGAATGCTACCGAACTTCCCTTCCAAATTAGAAAAGACCCTACTGGTTAGAAAACAGGCTTTAAAAAAATGTTTTTAAGTACAGTAAAAAGTTGTCTTATTGGCTTTCATCTGGAAAATCACTTGAAATTGGCAGTTAGCTTTTTTCTTTTCTTTTTTTAAGTAACAACACAGGATAGGGTTCACTGCGTGGTGACCGCCGGATGCTCCAAAGTCAAGATCCTCTGCAGACAGGAAATGCCTTTGCCAGCTCCAAGGTCTCCTCCCCAAGCCGTCTCTATTGTCTGCGGAGATTTGTGTACATCTGACAGAGGAGGTTTCCCAGCTGCAAGTGGGAATCAAAGACTGCCTCAAGAGAAGGGAATGCTGGGGGTGGGGGAGTATGGTGGCCTTGCTAGTTTTTTTGGCTAACACTTGGAACCTACTGTGTGCCAGATATTGATGCCTCCTCTCAGTTGAGCCACCCACCTCTCTAAGGAACTGAAGAACTGAACTTGAGAATTATGTTTTCCAAAGCCCCAACCAGCAAGAGGGTTGCAGGGGACTCGTTTGCTTTACTTCCAGCCCTGCTCTTATCCACAGAGGTGCAATTCCTGAGAGAGGGGTCCCCACAGCCCTGCCTGAGGGGTACCTGCTTTTCCACAGAGCCTGCATCTAGATATTTGGGTGAATGGGAGGGATTTCTAAAGTGCTTCTCATCTGAACTCAATAGCAAAACAGCAACAACAAAAAGTACCAAGGGACAAAATCGGATTAGAAAAGTACAGAGTCCAGGTGGAATGGCATGAAAGTCAAAGGGATGAAAAGTGAATGTTAACATTATTTTTACTACAAGATACCGAACTCCTTGTCATTTAGAAGCATCCTGCGTGATTGCTTGTTTTTTTCCACTCTGTCCCATGTTGTCAGTAGTCACATATATGTCACCTCCAACCAGAGCTTTCAAAGATCATTATTAGATTTCAAAGAAAAATGAAAAGGTGAGCTTTTGCCGAAACTGGTTTAGCTCAGTGGATAGAGCGCTGGCCTGTGGACTGAAAGGTTCCAGGTTTGATTCCGGTCAAGGGCATGTGCCTTGGTTGCGGGCACATCCCTAGTACGGGGCGTGCAGGAGGTGGCTGATCAATGTTTCTAACTCTATCCCTCTTCCTTCTTCTCTGTAAAAAAATCAATAAAATATATTTTAAAAAAGAAAAGGTGAGCTTTTGAGTTTGTGTCATCTTCCACAAGCCAATAAAACTGGAATGGGAATTTGGGTAAGTGCGGTCTGTCCCCAATAAAATGTATTTCCTCCCAAGTCCAAATATACATTTTCTTGAATCCCTGCCCTGCCCCCATTAATTAATTTGAATATTCACTGCAATGAAACCACAAACACACACACACACAGAGGGTGGTCAGAAATGTCGAAAGAGAATAGGTACTTTCACTATCAAGGATGGTTTTTTTCTTTTCCCACAAGATGTCTTATCAGCTTTCACCCTGAGAAAACCATAAAAACTAAGAAAAGGGAAACCTTATGCAATAGTTCTCTAAATAAAATACTACACAACAGGCTAGTCATCCCTCAAAATGATGTTGTTTAAAGAGTCAAAGTACATCATCCAACAAAATCAATATCCTATTAAGTTAGAAAGGCTTCTGAATATCAAAGACCAACGAACTGAATAACTTAAAATATAAGTACATGACCCAGGGGATTAATCACACACTGTCATGGTGAAATTAGGGCAATTCTTCCAATCATTAACGTTTTGCTTACAAAAATGTGCTTTTCTGTTTGTCTTTCTGCTAAATGATAACCGTTTTCGAGTTGAATCTCCTGATAAAAAGAGTTAAAAACAAGACAGGAGTTGTGCTGTAAAGGTCATACATGCCGCTTCAACATGAAATAGCCAAAAGACAAACAAATGAAAAATGCCTGGATTGTAGGAAGAATTTGTAAATATTCACTGGCAATCTGCAACGGGGCACTTTACAGAACAGTTAATGCCAACCTGTGTCCTTAAGAACACTGTACTTCTTCAGTTAACACACTCTTGATTCTTAAGGACATGTTTAGATTCAGAATATGAGCAACTTGGAGAGAGATGGGAATCGCTTTAAATTGGAATACTGCCTGGTTTCAGGAATGCTCTACTTTAAAAACAAGATTTCACCCCTCAACTTTCATGGTGTCCATCAACTCATAAAACTGTATTTCTCCGCTTGATAGTCACGATACAGTTATTCTCAAGAATAAACATTAACCAGAGGTTATCTCCAGGAGCGACACACACACACACACACCGATTCCAGGATTGCTTTAACTCAATATTAGGCCCACAAGCCTCCCATTCTCTCAGACTCGGATACAGACAGTCCCGTTTTCAAAGGAGATTGATCACGACCTTTGAAACCCTGATGTAACCTGTCAGGCAGCGTCAGGCAGTGTGGAGCCTGCTGCTGATGGGAAGGGAGACCTTCCCAGTGGATGTCTCCTTTGGTTCCAACAAGGAGAACAGGAGAAGCAATAAAGACCTTGAACTCAGTTGGGAATGTGGGGGCTGGAAGGGGATGTATAGAGTAACCAGGCCATGTTCATCCTACAGATAAGAATGAGGCCAAGAACGAAAACTTCAACTCACATCTCTAAGCTTCCAGGCCTCTGCACACGGCCCTGCCTAAGGTGGCAATCCTAACCTAAACTCACAGCAATTCCAGGCAATTCCAGGCAATTCCAAGGAGACGGGATGCAACAGCCCCCTACGAGCAGTGACTTTTTCCACTCTGTCTTCACCGGAGGGCCCACATCTGGGGAGCCACAGCCCTGGACAGCCACCTGCGCTGGAGGCAGCCCGCTGCACAACATCTGGAGGCCTCCAGGGAGGCCTTCCCGGGCTTCTCCTCTTCCAGGTCTCTCTCCCCCTTTTCCTGGACCACCAGGCACGCAGCGAGTGCAGAAGAGCAATACCTCGGCCCCTTGGAAACCCCAGCCCACCTCTCCTCTCACCCTCACCCCCACTCTCCACGCTTCCCTGCTCCCTCTCTCCCAGCACCCCTTTTCCTTGACGCTGCTCCCTCCCCTCAACTGTCCAAGTCCGGCTCCCACGACCTTGGAGAGGCCCTGCTTCCCTCTCCCTCTCTCTCAGCAGGTGAAGGAGGGGCTAGGGGTGGAAAGTGAGGGGGAATCGAGGTCCCCCTAAGAACAGGGGGGTCCTCAAAGCGTGGTCCCAGGGATCGGCGACTGGGACCTCACCTGGGTACTCGTTAGAAATGCAGCCTCCCTGTCCCTCCAACAAACCAGAAACGCAAGCTCCTGAAGGAGCTCCTCGGAGGATCCTGAAGGTCCTGGAAGCAGGAGAACCGATGTCCGAGCGGAACTACCTCCCGGTCCTCCCAGCCAGGGTCCCCCGGCCCCTCAGCGGACCCCCCGGGGGTGACGCGGTGCTGACTCACGTCGGTCAAGGACAGCGGCCGGGCGGGCCGGGCGGCGGCGGGGCGGAGGCGGATCGATGGGACCTGCGTCTGCGGAGCCGCTGCCGACCGGGCGCCCGGGGCTCCCACCTGCGGAAGCCGCCTCCCCAGCAGCCCCGGACGCTCGCGCGCCTGCGCGCGCACACACACCTGTCACCTGCGAACACCTGGGGAAAGGCCCAAACTACCTCCCAGGTGCCCGCGCCCGCCAAGGCCCCCGCCCCCCGCTCCCCGCACCGCGCTCCGGGGGCTCCGGGGGCTCCGGCGGCGGGAGGCCCAGCGCGCTCCCCGCCTGAGGCTCCAGCGGTGGCACCACGCCCCGCACCCGAGGCGGGTGTCAGAAGCGCCGATCTGTTCTAACCCAACAATGAGGGGTCTGACGAAGACAGTCTCACCGACAGATTTATTTTATAGGCAGGTTACTCAATTTAAAAAAAAAAAATACACAAAAAAATATTTTGGCCATGTTTTTTTTTTTACAGTGAACAATTATATATATACATATACACATTTATAAACACTGTTTGATGTGAAACACGGTATCTACAGTCTACTTACACTTAACCTGCTATTTCTAGTTCCTGTGCTTACTAGAGATTTCAGTCACCAATGCGTCAGTTTTTCCGCCGGAATTGGACAGTACTGCTATCCTTAACACCTTGGTCAAACAGGTACTAAGGGAGAGTGCAAAGCAAGCCTTCAAGATTATCATCTCTCTCTCTCTCTCTCTAACAAAAGGCACACACATCCCCGAGATGAGCTCTGAGCTGCTTGTGGATTTAAGGCAGCGGTGTAAGAACGTAATATAAAAGAATGTTTCCTTTTAAAATATTCCAAGGCTGCCTGAAATGTGGGCCCCCTTCCCAAGGCAGACCTCTGAATTTGGGGTACCCTTGGGTTTTCCATGAAGTGGAATGAAGAAGATACAGACTATAGAGAAGTTATTCAAGATGATCCCATTAAAATCTTTAAAGTTATAACTTAAAAATTCAAACCAAAATGTTCAAAGTTACTTTTTATAAATAGAAAAAAGTTACTTTTTTAAAAGGAGGGGAAATGTAACCAGTGAAAAGTCCCCTTATCATACAATCTAAAATCAATATATAAATCGCTTAGGTCAAAATTAAGGTTTCAATGTGAGTTTGTTATTTAGCCAGTGCACCAGATATTTTCGGTTTCCAGAATACCAGCAAACTGAGTTCCTCTCCCGTCTAGTTTTCCAGTTGTCTATAGAGATTTCCTGTTGCAAATATTACTCCCAAGTCCAGTTTTCTGAACGTGCCGATGCCAGTGGTCATCATCCAGCATTAAAATAGCCTTTATCGCCCTCAATGTCCACTTCCTGATCAGAATCCTCCTCTGAAATCTCTGACTCGGGGTCTTCCTGCGAGGCAGGGGAAGGCGAACAGTGAGCGCCATCCAAAGCACCTTTATTCTGGTCACTGGGCAAGTCCTGCCTCTGACTGCAGGGATCGTCCAGACTTTCCAGTTCCTCTTTTTTATTGCTTTGAGGGTTCTCCTGAACGAAGAGGACGAAAATGGAG
Organism: Lasiurus borealis; assembly: GCA_004026805.1. Taxonomy (NCBI): domain Eukaryota; kingdom Metazoa; phylum Chordata; class Mammalia; order Chiroptera; family Vespertilionidae; genus Lasiurus; species Lasiurus borealis. The sequence continues at coordinate 11,182 of PVJN01051922.1, forward strand.
ATTAGTAGGTCATGAGATATGCAAGAGGGGAGACATAAATCAAAATGCTTTTCACCCTCTACCATCTTTTTTAACCTTTAGTTGATCAATTGCTCTTGACTATAGTCTCTACATATCGAATGCATGCTTTTTCTCTCACTTTGGAAAACCTTATTTTCAAATCAGAGAAAGATGACACTCTTGCCAAATAAGAACAACCAATCACAAATATAACTGTAAAGGTATTATGTCAAATGAACACTAATTCCAGCCCAAGTCGGAGTGATCTGAAGATTCTTAAAAGTTTAGGGGTCTGGGAGGAGAAATCAGACCACTGCAGATACACAGTATCATCATTTTTCAAATAGTTAAACTTCGCCAATTAACAGGGCCTTCTAGACATTTTTTTTTTTAAATCCTCACCTCAGGATATTTTTTCCCCATTGATCTTTGGAGAGAAAGTATAAGGGAGGAGGGGGAGAGAGAGTTATATCAATGTGAAAGATATAGATCAACTGGTTGCCTCCAACCAGAGCAGGGATCGAACCTGCAACCGAGGTACATGCCCTTAATAGGGAATCAAACCTGAGACCCGGCAGTCAGTAGACCAATGCTCTAAACACTGAGGCAACCTGGCTAGAGCTAGACATTTTTTTTAATGAATGCTAAATAGTGATTAAGGGAAAAGTTTCAAATTATTAGATTGAATCCTTTTCATCCATTTCTGGAGTATGTTTATAAACGTACATAAATATGTGTAACAGGTTACAAAATCATAGCAAATAAATAAATGTAGTACTGGAAGAATGTTGCCAACTGAGAAGAGAAACAATTATAACTTAAAATCTGAGGGAAATTTCTTGAAAATATTCCCATATTACACAGGTATCTATCTCTAAGTTTAAAAGCCCCTAGTTAACTGCAGTCCCACTTTTGACCAAGAACTAAATGAACTAGTAAATTTTTAATCCTGCATTTGTCTAAAATGGACATAAACACTATATAGAAATATCATAAAGTGTATTATTTAAAGCAAGTCTATAGAACAATAGATTCACCAGGCTTGGATCTATGTAACAAATATATGCACAAGGTCAGAAATTGAGGGAAAACCTGAAAATCTTTAAATCACATTAGAATAATGAAATAAATTTTATTTCCTGCTTCAAATGTTCTTTGTCACACTACCTTGTTTTTAATGAGAGTTTTATAATTACTATATTTAAAAATGCACACTGCTTTCGACTTCCCCAACTTGTACCATTGTTTCAAAAATATTTTATTTACTATAAACTACACACATACATTGGCAAATGAACAATTCATCAATTGCAGATTGCTTTGGAGAAGTCATCCTGATTAGGGACTTCATAAACTAATCTTTAGCCTTAAGTTAATAGCCTTTAAAAACTGAATTAGCCTTTACTTTTTTTATCACATATTGCGCAACAAGGTCATAGGAAGAAAGACTGTTAAGAAAGTTTAAGCTACTTTCCAAACAGGCTTGGATATTCTCTGACCTGTTTTCATATTCATTTTAAGAGCTGGCATTAGATGGGAAATAATTCTTAAACTCTTTGATATTTAATTCTTCTTTAAAAACAGTGTCAACAAGACTTAAAGGTGTTTATTTCCTTATATTTACCCTTGAGCTCTGACTGGTTTTATTATGGCTGTGTCAATAAAAGAAACAATTTTCTCCCAAAGATAACTGCTTAAGTCATTTACTGTCAATTACTTTATCTTTCCTGCGTTAATTAGATAAACAACATATGGGGTTTATAAAACAATTAGCCAGGAGTTTTACTAGCCAGTGTGTGAAAACCCAAGCATAATTGACATAGGAACTGCATTAGGTGCTTTTAGCATTACTGCCGCCTGAGCAACTCATCCTGAGTTTCAGCAAGACTATTTGCCTTTTTAATCAAGGTGAAGAGGTTAAATAGTCTCTCAAATGACTTTTGCATACAACCTACAACAGGCCTCGCATTGAGATAACCTGATAAAAAA
>PVJN01051923.1:0-14294 GCA_004026805.1 Lasiurus borealis
GTTAACTAGTTTCGACCCCTTCTTCCTTCCCCTTCCCCTCTCTGAGCATATATAAGAGCCACCAAGAATAAAAATTTTGAGGCTTGATCAGAACACCATTTGTCTTGCCTCCATTCTTCGTGTCCCTGTCTGTTTCTCATTCTCTTAGGTGCGTCGCCCCGCCGTTCCTGTTGACTTGCCCTGCAGGCCGGGGCAATGGACCCCCTTCTCAACCAGCAGCAAAAAGCCCAAGGCCAAGGCGAGCAATTGAGCAAGCACAATGGTGGCCCCTATAACAGGGAAACACATAGGCTAAGGAGAAGGCGAGCAATTGTGCTCTGGCAGCAGAGCCAAGCTAGAAGCAAAATGGACTGGCCTCCTTGAGGAGTCAACCTTTGTCATGACCATGAGTTAATGGCCCAACATCAAGCAGGATAATTCCCTCCTCAAGGTGACACTGCCAGAGACTCTGGTAGGTGACCAAACACACACCAATACTTGGCCGTGCCAAACTACGAAACACTGAAATCAACACACACCTACTGCCAACATGCCATCGCACAACACACTTGTACAACACAAAAAAGCCATCCTAGCAAATGCTTCTGCTTCACAAACCTATTACCACTTTTACACAATAGCATCGTTCTTCCACATACCTGTGGCATACACCAACTCACACACCACAACCAACACTCAATGACTGCATAACAGACGACGGAAGAAGACAGACCGTAAATGCATGGTCCACGTGGCACTTCCAGCTTCGCTCACTTGACCTCAAGAAAAGGAACAACAGATGAAACTTGTTTGGAACAGTGGGATAAATGTAAGCATGCAGACAAAAGTTCCAAGGTTCATTTCTAATCAACGGCATGTAAGTTATTTGTGGGCACATCCCCAGTGAGGAGTGCGCAGGAGGCAGCTGATGGATGTCTCTCTCATCAATGTTTTGGACCCTCTATCTCTCTCCCTTCCTCTCCATAAAAACATAAAAAAATTATTAAAGGCAAAATGAAAAAAAAGAAACAACATACATGGCTAAACACTTCAATGGACAGGGTGGAAACCAAAGCATACAACACAGTGTCCACAGGGATCCTCATATCCTTACACAGCACTGACCCTAGAAAAGGCTGCCCATGCCCACAAGCACCTCAAGGAGACATAACAGCTCCCTCAAACATCCGGAACCGACCATTCGCATGTATATTTCCTTATTATTCACTTTTTAATCACAGGAAAGGACAGGGATACACTACTAAACACACACACAAGACAAAAAAGCATCTAATTACCTAAAAACACCCATGAATGGAGATATGTCCAAAAACAACATACATGACATTCAACGCAAAACAACGTTGGACCTTGATTTCCAAAGGACCGTGCTCTATCCAGCTCTATCCACTCAGACAAACCCATAGAGACACCTATGACCATTCTGGAGAGAGGAATGGAGACGGGGGAACACCATCCCAAAAAAGGGCACACTCGGAATTGCCAAAAAAAACACATCAACAAACTATACCCAACACAGCTGCTTACCCGCGCCGTACCAAAACCACATTACCATTAGAAACACACATGCACTCATTGTCGTGGGCTCTGGATCATCATCTTGGAACCTCACACCTACCTACAACAATTTACTAAAACTAAAAACTAACAAAAACCACACACATATAGGCAGTTATGGAAAAAAAAAATACTGTCTACACCATCAACCTTTCTGGCTCTGTCTTGACTCATTCCCTCCCTCAACCTCAACCCACTCCATTCTACATTTTCGAAAAATCTAGGGGGAAAAGAACAATCTTTGCATCAAGAGTTAACAAAATATAATTCCAGAACAGGGACAAATACACTTCTGTCATACGCAGACCACGACATGAAAAAGCTCAAAAACATTGTAAAAACACCTCCTTCACTGCAGCATCAAACATCCTTGCTTCAAAATAAACCAAAAGGAACTCAACAAAGACAATAAAATTCTCACCATCTGAAAAAAAAATATCTTGATGCAACTCAAAACTCAAACAGTCAAAAGGAATGGAAACTCAACGAAGCGATGCACAAAATAAACCAGCAAGCGAACAACATTTTTTGGTAAAACACTGGCGAAGCCAAATAAAAAACTCTAAAATGCAAATTACACACACAAAAATAGCAGTGATACCAAGGGACAAAAGACTGGCAATGCAAGGATCAAAAAGAATCACAATGCAGACAGGAAAAATCTGCAGACACCTCAAAAGCAAATCACACACACAAAAAAACTCGGGAAACGTGCATCAGTGGCAAACCCTCTCTGACTAAAGGACACAATACACTGGATGTCTGATGGTCACTGAAGCAGAGCAGAGAAGCCCAATGTTTCTAAACAAAAACAGAAAGCCAGGACAGAAAAAGGTGAAAGGGGGACATTAAAAAGTTGGACACATTGCTAAATTTTGTCGCAAACACAGGCCAAACAACATGCTGTGACTGGACGACTTGCAACGATGGACCACACACAAAAGCAGAACACACAGCAAATACAATCATTGCACACAGGCAGGTCGGTGGAGAATCTGAAGGCGGAACCAAAAGGCCAACCAAGAACAACAAGAGATAAAAGCAAATCAGGGCAAATATACTCAACTGCAATCATGTATGTGAAGCGCTCAGAAACATATAATTATAACAGCACACAGGACAATGTCAGCCATCACAAAAGAGAACATAAAACAGGGTTTACAATGGGAAATATCCTGCAATCAGCCCTAACACATGGAACTTCGCGGTCACAGCGCCAACCTGGGGAATCAAGGGTGCCAGGTACTTCCGAATCCACTCAAGGGCATGGACCTCGGCAGAGAGCACTGTTATATTAATTATTAATAATAAGGCTACAGCCAAGACCGGTTTGGCTCAGTGGATAGAGCATCAGCCTGCGGACTGAATGGTCCCGGGTTCGATTCCGGTCGGGGGCATGTACCTTGCTTTTGGGTACATCTCCAGTGTGGGGTGTGCAGGAGGTGGCTGATTGATGTCTCTCATCGATGTTTCTGACTTTCTATCCCTCTCCCTTCCTTTCTGTGAAAAGAAATCAATAAAATATATATTTAAAAAAATAATAATAAAGGTACAATACAAATATAAATTAAGAAATTGGATGTGACATACTAGAGAGTGGAATGAAGCGTTAACTCCCTTAAAAAGAGATGTGAATGTAGGAGATAAAACTTTATGCCCCATATGTAAACTCAGATAACAGAATACCTGGGACATGCTGATAACACACACTGAAAACACACTGAAGATGTCTGCTCAAGCACAAAAAAAACAGAGCAAGCTCCGACAGAGATTAGAGCCGCTTATCTGCTCCTCCACAGATGGTCACTCTACACTCCCCTTCCTGAATCCTGCCTAAAATCTGGGCTCTGCGGTGGACCCTGGGTCCCATCTGTGAGCAGCAAACCGAACAGCAGATGCAATGTCCAATGTCCACTGTGTATATCTGTCAATGTGGATCTCTCAGTGGCCTGCTGAAGTCTAAAAACCACAAAGACTCTGGTAAACAAACCGTGTGTGATTCGTGCATTCTGTCTCCTGTGTAATTCATTCTCGGCCAATATTTAATAAGTGCTTTGAGTCATCCGTATAAATCCATTCTATTGACAGAGGATACTCTTGTCCACCTATACTTGCGTCCTTAGGTAAATTCTGGCACAAGTACACATCCCCATAGAGCGATTAGAACAAGAACCAGGTGTTGGAATTGCAACCAACATCCATGTCTCTGGGACTCTACCACTCTCCATTCCTCTCTGCAAACAACTCATTCTCAAAAAAACGAAAGGAAATGCCGCGCCTGCATACATGCCAGAATATCTGAAGGCAGAAAGGAACACCACAAGCAAAGACCATGGCAGTTATGTACAAGGCAAAGACAAAAAGAAACAGTGGCTAGCTTTACTGTGTGCTTGGGCACCCGAGCTACTGAAGGTCGAAGTCCGGGCAGTCCAAGAGTGTGTAGTTAGCAAGATGAACAAAGATGCGCAGATGAGAGCAGCTATTGACCAAAAGTTGATAGAAACTGGAGAAAGAGAGCGACTCAGAGTTGCTGAGAGCTGAATTAATCGAATGTGGCTGGAAGGATCAATGCAAGGCACACTGCGAAGAGGTAATTAAAGAAAAAGGACTAGAACACGTTACTGTTGATGACTTGGTGGCTGAAATCACACCAAAAGGCAGAGATTTCAGCCCTGGTACCTGACAGTGTAAAGAAGGAGCTTCTGCAAAGAATAACAACGTTCCTTGCTCAGCATGCCAGCCTTTAAGATTGCATTAGATTGTGTTGTTTTTGTGATCTTATTTCTGAAAGCAAAAACTTGCCATAAATTAGAAATCGCTTTCCCAAACTAAAATCCTTTTTTGTATGATGGAAAAAAAAGAAAGAAAGAAAAAAAGAAAAAAACAAAAACAGTGGACACTAGAGTAGCAAACCACACCCCTCATTGCCTGATAAACCTAACAATGCTGCCAATACTCCACACAAACCTCTGCAATTGCAATAAAAAACAGCAGGCTGAAGCACAGATCCATGCGACCTCTATGAAAAAAAAAAACAGCTCACGTATAGTCAGCTGGAACGCACTTTCAAATAATAGTCTTTCAGGCCACAAAAAAAGGAATCCCTGACAACAAAACCAGAAAGGAAGAGAAAAAGGATGACCCAATGGAAGGCCAGAAACAAACACAAAATTAACTGAAAACAGCAACTCCCCTAAACCCTGCTGCCAAAAACCCTTCGGAAAGACAGTGCGGTTCAAAAAACGGCCACAGGAGGGCAGCAGAGGATCACGAATGAAATAAGCGCCCCAAAAGAAAAAAGACAGCTATTCCACAAATGACCACAGGATGGCAGCAGAGGATAACAAATGAACGCGCCGCAAGTGAAAAAAATACAGCGCTTCTCACAGGCGAGAAACAGAAAGGAATCAGCAAAGACTCAGGGGAGTACACAAAGGGCCTGCGACAGCGCATGCTTCCAAATAACTGTTATATTTATATTGTAACCTTATTATTATTGCTATAAGACTTGGGTGAGACATATTAGAGAGTGGAATGAAATATGAACGCCCTTAAAAGAGATGTGCATGTGGGAGATGAAATACTTTGTACCCCACATGTAAAGACCAGATAGCAGAAAACCGGGGACACGCTGATAAGGCACACTGCAGACACACTGAAGATGTCTGCTTGAGCACATAAAAGAGAACAAGCTCCAAGGGACACTAGAGTCGCTTGTCTACTCCTCCACAGACTGTCGCTCTCCGCTCCCCTCCTGCACCTACCTGACCTCTATGCTCTGCCGTTGACCCTGGGTCCGAACCGTGAGCCACAAGCCGAAGCCTCTACAAGAGGCCGAGCTGCAGCTGCAACGTCCAACGTCCCGGTGGCCTGGCAAGGTCTGGATACCACCAGGATCTGGTACATAAACCGTGTGTGATTCGTGCATTGCCTGTCTGTCTCCTGTGTAATTTGTGCTCGGCCAATATTTAATAAGTGCCTTCAGTCATCCATATAAGTCCATTCTATTGGCAGAGAATACTCTTGGCCACCTATGCTTGTGTCCTTAGATAAATTATGGGACAATAACCTGTGGGATGTTTCTGAACCAGAACACGAAACTCACAGTGGGAAAACTAAGGACAGCCAGATCTGCCTTCACCTTTATCAAAGCAATAAAGGGGAAGAGCCACACAAGCAGTCACAGTCCACACTACGCTGTCCTCCCCCATCCCCTGTACCACTCACCTCCACAAAGAAAAACGCCGGGGCTGTGATCAGGTGTACATGTGCTTTCCAGAGAATAGGAAAAATGCGCCACGCGCACTCTTGTTCAGACAATAGCTTCCTGAAAAATAAAGCGAATGACAAGTGAAAACTGAGAACACTACCTGCAACAAGCCATAGAGCAACCCACACAGGGATACAATCAGGCAGAGCACATTCTGATGTTCAATTATCCCTCAAGACTGCATCGCAAACCCCAAGACCAAGCTGAGCAACTGTGCTCTGAAAGCACAGCTCATCCAGCTATAAACTCTCCGGACAAGTGAGGACTTGAGGACTATCCTCCTTCCGGACCCCTGAGGGCCATTGGCAGGCTCAAGACAATGGTCCCCCTTCTCCATTGTACACAGCAAGCCCAAGGCCAAGGCTAGCAACTGCAGCTCAGCACAATGGTCCATCTCCTTACCTGAAAACAGAAAGCCCAAGGCCAAGGCTAGCAATTGGTCTCAACACAATGTCCTCCCCTTCCTCACTGGGCAACAGCAGGCCCAAGGCAAAGGTGATCAACTAGCCTCAACACAATGGACCCCCTTCTCAACCAGCAGCAGCAGCAGCAAGCCCAAGGCCAAGGTGAGCAATTGGGCTCAGCACAATGGTCACCCCTATCACAAGGAAACAGAGCCCAAGGTGAAGACGAGCAAGTGTGCTCTGATGGCAGAGACATGCTACATGCCAACTAGGACTGCCCTCCTTCCAACCCTGAGGACACAACAAAGGACACATGGGGACTCACCCTTTCTGAACACCATGGAGTTCCTGACCCAACATCAGGCAGGCTCAGGGCACAGCACCCCTCCTGGCCAGACAAACAAATGCCCGTCATCTGACCCCTCAATCAATCGCTGCTCTTTCCCAGCTAAGAGGTAACCGACACCCCACATGAGGTATCCAATGAATTTATGGGGGCCAGTGACGCAATTTGCCTTGCAAGGGAAATGAAAAGAGCAGAGCAAGGCCTGAAACCCCTTTTCTCTCCTAAAGCAAAGATACAACAATGGGTTTCCCTACCGAGGAGCACAGAGCCATGAGAATCTCCCGAGAAAACTCAAACAACAACATGCAAGACAGCACACTCACCTCACCACAGCAGCGAGTGAGAGAGAGTTGACAAAGCAACTCGCCCGGGAAATGCACCATGTGGATTCTGACTGTGAATAGGTGCTCGGATCCAGCAAGGGGCCCAGGACGCACCCGCCATGTGGCCGGTGCCGCATCCGGGGAACCTTACTGAGTTGCCCACCGCAGGCACAACATTCCCATTATGCGATAGGATGTCAGGCCTAAGACCAGTCAGGCTCACGGGAGAAAATCGGGCGGGCAAGGCGCAAGCACTATGAAGGGAATAATGGAAAACAAGGTTAATCTGGAGGGGATGTATGGGAGGCTGCGGCTTATTTCACATGACAAATAGACACTGATTTCCGAGAGTCAGAGCAATAAATGAGGGAGTAAAAATGGAAAAGGTGAAACAAGGAAGTTCGGAGGAGGAAGGTGCGGGCACACTCTCCCTCCTGGGCGACCTGTGGACAGTCCTAGGAGAGTATGAATGTCTTGGAGAGCAGGGGGTGGGCATTCTTCTGGATGCACAGGCTTCCCTGAAGGGAAATCAGACACAAAATAGAAGGGAAATGTCTCCCAAAGTGGAAAGCCCCTAAGGAGGCCTAGCAGGCCAGCTCCAGCAGACATGGCGGCCGACTCAGACAGGCGGGCAAGTCAACAAGACACGCAACAGGGCTGAAGTCCTAGATGAGACGCTCTAGCATCAGAACTGCAACCCTGAAACAATACACTCTAAAAGTCACCCCACAGCATCCCTGGGAAATCAGAACTGTGTCCCTCGAGCCCCTCGAAACAGTGGCGATAGCAATATTAAAAAGGGAAATGTAAAAATTAAACAGTAAGAAAACCTGAAAAATATCTCAGATGACTCAGACATGATACCGGAGGATAAAGAATCACAGAAGGCACCCCTAAAACTGCAGCTGCCAGGACTGAGAAAGCATACAACAAGTGCGATGGAAGCGTTAAATAGGAAAAGGTGGGTTTCTTTGGACGAATGCAAAATCATGTCTTGTGCAGGGCGAAAGAAACAAGACGAACCACAACAGGAAAGAAATGGAAAAGGGGTGTGCCGTGTAAAATCAAGCAGTCCGGAGAAACACACAGAACATGGATGGCAATGAGCATTCGCCAACAGAGGAAGGCTTCGGAAACCGGTAAATGACAAGACACCATGCCCACGACTTGGGAGGCCAAACTAGATTCTTGACTCTCTGAGGACCCTCCTCATTTCTCCTGATGCATCTAACCCCATACTCTGCACACATCTTCTGTACTAGGTGTTCCAAACGATAGAAAGGGAAAGGGGAAGACAAAGTGCGGACAATAGAAATAAAAAATAATAACAACCGATGTAAGGAAGCAGACCTTGTCATGAAAAGGGGGCTAGGAACACCACACACTGCCTAGAACAGCGGCACAGCTGGCAAAGGACAGTGGAGAAGGGCCCTTGCTCTGTAAGGATGGGAGCCTGCTAAAGCAGCCATGACAAATAGCCAGGCATAAGGCTGTCTTTTTTAACTGCTGGGCACCCCATGAAAAACAAATACATGTGAAAACCCATCTACCAAGGAGCACGCTCAAGCACAACACCCCGCCCGGCGAACCAGAGCTCCCGGCTAAACTAGGAGGTGACTGCCTGTGCCCGACTCACAAGGACGAGAGACCTCTGGAAAGAAACAGCAGCAACCTCCTCAGGACATCAGGAAAAACTGTCTAATTGAGGGGGGGGAGAGTGTTCGGGCCAGAACTATACATGGTGGGATAACAGCTGAAAAACGCATGGAAGGAAGACGAGGACCAAAGAAAGCACAAAAAGAGCCTGTCTCCCTGCGGTCCAAAGCACACGACTAGTTGCAGGATAATGCATAGGCTCTGGGAGAGCTCCTCAAAGAACACTTCGAAGGCGTGCAGGGAAGGAGCTGCAGACTAGGTTCCTCACTCACAGGGCAAGCCTACCAGGGGAGGGGGAAGAGTAAAAAAAAAAATGCAGATTAAACCAGCTGTCTTCATGATAACGTGTAAGAGAGCATCGAAGGAGGTGATGGGTGGGCACTGGAAGGAACAACTAGAGGAATGACCTGCCTCGCAAACCCGACAGGGGGAGCCGGCTTTCGGGCTTTAACAGAAATGTCCCACAACCTTGGAAAAGACACTTCTCGCCAAGACCGGTTTGGCTCAGTGGATAGAGCGTTAGCCTTTAGACTGAAAGGTCCCGGGTTCGATTCCGGTTGGGGCCATGTACCTTGGTTGCGGGCACATCCCCAGTGTGGGGTGTGCAGGAGGCGGCTGATCAATGTCTCTCTCATGGATGTTTCTGATTTTCTATCACTCTCCCTTACTCTCTGTGAAAAATCAATAAAATATATTAAAAAAAAAAAAGAAAAGACGCTTCTCGGGGAAATGATGAGTGTGCAGGGAGTTAAGCAGGGAATGTGTAGAAAGCAGGCCCAAGACACAGGGGCACAGACCCTTAACAAACACCAATCCACCGCACAGGGCAAATAAGCACAAGACATCATGCTGCTACTGCTGCTGTAACCAGATGCCCGTAAAATGTGTTGTGTGTGAGGACACCTTGCTGGAACACCACATGGATCACGGCTGCCAACCCCAGCACAGGACCATGGACATGGACACTGACTATGTGAGAAAACCCTCCAAGTACAGGGCCAGAAACCAAAGAAGCACTCTACACTGGACATTCCACACCAGGACAGAAAAGGAATCATGGAAAGCAAACCACCCGGTCAGTCTGCCTGGCTGCTCCAAGATTAGCACAACATCCATCAAGTACCTAGCAAGTCTTTACCCTTCCCATACCTCCCAGGACCCCCTCATACCACCTTGTGCCACAACTGCTCTGCTCTTCCCCTGGCCCTGGCCCCTCTACCCCGAAGAGTCTCAGACTTGTGTGTGTGTATGAGCGACTCCAGTCTTCCATGGGCGGAAATGTTTGGGTATATAAGAGTGAACACCGGGAGGAGTGAGCAAGCACAGCAAAGAACATACAAATAAGGAGGATGGGTAGAGGCGCACACAGACGAATTGGGCAAAGATGCCTGTTTTAGTAATAATAATGACGATAGAATACAAATATAAAATAAGAAATTGGGTGTGACATTTAGAGAGTGGAATAAAGTATGAACGCCCTTAAAAGAGATGTGCATGTAAGAGATATAAAAGTTAGTACCCCACATGTAAAGACCAGATAGCAGAACACCTGGGACCCGCTGATAAGACACACTGAAGACATACTGAAGACACCTGCTTGAGCACATAAAAGAAAGCAAGCTCCGAAGGAGATTAGAGCCGCTTGTCTGCTCCTCCACAGACGGTCGCTCTCCGCTCCCCTTCCTGCATCCTCCCTGAGCTCTGAGCTCTGCCGTGGACCCTGGGTCTGAACCGTGAGCCACAAGCGGAGGCCTCTACAAGACGCCGAGCTGCAGCTGCAACGTCCAACGTCCAGTGTGTGTTTGTCAGTGTGCATCTCCAGGTGGCCTACCGAGGTCTGAAAACCACCAGGACTCTGGTAAATACACCGCATGTGATTCGTGCATTGCCTGTCTGTCTCCTATGTCATTAATGCTCGTCCATATTTAATAAGTACCTTCAGTCATCCATATAAATCCATTCTATTGGCAGAGGATACTCTTGGCCACCAGTGCTTGCGTCCTTAGATACATTCTGGGACAATGCCACACGCCAAATCCCTGGCTCTCAGCCAACACATGCAATAGGACACCATGGACTGACTCCCCACAGAAAGCAATGTGGGGGGAACGCTGACCTCAGGCCACCCTGTGGAAGAAAGCCATAACAAAGAATAGGGCACGGAAAAGAGAGCCAGCCACTGGCACTCCTGACAGGAACACAGCTCAGTGGGTGGGGGAAGGGCAAAGGGCACCACTGCTCACAGCGACACAAATATGATGGACAGGGGGCACAGCATGCCACACAACACATACACTGAAATACAGGGCACCCTGGTTTGATGCCACAGCTTCACTCCAAGGGATATGGGCCTCCATCCAAATGCTGCTGCTGCTGCCACACAGAAAGACTGCCCTGGCAAAAAAGGCGCTTCTGACTTACCTACCCCAAAACCGAGAACACATGTGAAGGACCAACAGTGGAGGGCAGAGGCACAAGTGAAATTGAGCGGGACACACACAGCTGTCCTACATGCATACGCTGGCAGAGCAAAATCCCCAAAACTGGAAACAAACTGAGAGCATAAACATGAGCAATCTCACACAATACACAACAGGGATGGCCTACAGGGAAAGGGGAAGGGGAAGGAAAGCTTTGGTGAGAAATGGCTGAAACCATTCCTGGAATGAGCCACATGAAGCAAGGGGAAAAAACCGTCTACTCAATCACACAGGGAAAGAGGGAAACAAACTTGGCACCATTGATGTACAACGGCAATGGCCTTACATGGGTCCTGTCAAGCATCAATATTCTTAAAATAGGCTGCTCCTTTCAGTGATGACCAACAGCAGACAACAACCATGGGGGACACACACCACAGTAGTCACTGTGGGACATATCACACGCACAGACAGAACACCAAGACACCAATACTGGATGAACCTAATGCAGCATGCATGTGAAAGGAATGGATGTGGCATAGGCGGCTGATGCTGGAGGGCCTGTGGATGAAACCTGGGCAGACAAGGAAAAAATGGCTTTTAGGAAGGCGTCCTGATGCAGATGGTCAGGGTCCCCAGAGATGACACACAGAAAACACAAGCCCAGGCAATGCATATGCAGTGGCTACAAACCAAAAAGACCCCTGACACACACAGACATGCACACCACTGGGAGGCGGGGGATGAAGAGACAAAGGAATGCCACGATTGAGCTGCTGCACAGCGGCAGCGGAGAAGGGAGAGAGTTTGTCTCCCATGCTTTGGGGCAAAGGGAAAACACAAGGGCAGTGGAGTGCCTGGAACTGCTCAGCTGTGGAAAACCCAGGAGCACACAGCAAGTCACCCGAAAGGTCTGTCCACCAAAAATGGTTGGCCCACCATCAAGGGGCAGGAAGACGGGAAGTTATTCCATGCTCATGTGAGTGCTGGGGTGGAGTGGTAAAAGAACTAGGACAAATAATGCAAAATAGGCGGGATGGGGGAAGGTGGGTCGTGGGGCTGATACAATCACATAAGGGACACAGGGAAACAGAAAAAAACACCACTTGAAAAAACATGCACCACCACTTTCAGATAGTGCTCAACACCTAATATTTGGTACAAACAAAAACAATGGTTTTCATGGGAAAGTTTGCTTGGGAAGGAATCAATGAAAGATAAGCAAAAAAAAATTTTTTTTTAAAGCATGGAAGTAAAGGCAGACAGCAGAGTGGTGACAGGATCGGCTTAGACATGGCAGTCCTCAAACCAGAAGTCCACAGCATAGGCTCCAGGAGGAAGATGCACTTCCACTTACTGTAACAGCAGATCAAACTACTCAATGACCACTTAATTTGCCAAGATATTGGGAAGGGTTGGGACTTCAAGCATGAGCTCTGGTGTTGATGAGGCAGTGGAAGACGGAAGGAGGGGAACGTGGTCTAGAGATTCCCGGGGAGTGTAAAGGAGGCTCCCAGCAATAAAAATAATACACAAGCATCAAATTTTTAAGAACATACTCCATTGGCTTTAAAAACCACTACACAGCGAAAACAAGTGGAGGTCACTAGATCACGTATCAGCCTGGACCCTGCAAGATCCCATCTCAATTCCACTCAATGTCATGTATCTTGGTTGCGGCTACATCCACTTTGGGAGCCGTGCAGGAAGCACATGATCAATGTTTCTCCCTCATAGATGTCTCTCACTCTTTATCCCTCTCACTTCCTCTCTCCACAAAAACCAGCAACATGTTCTTTTACAAAACCTAAAATTTTCTTACACATGGACTGCTTTTCCCTCCTTGATGATACACTGACATCATAGGCAATAGGATCACACCCTTCACAATGGCTACAAATAATACAAACTCTTTACACACTTTGGAGTTCACCAGGGATCCCGATGGCTGCTTTAAACCAAACTTCAGCCTAGGGAGCTAATGGATGGTGCAGCCAAAAAAATACCCACACCAATGGGCTTGCTCCTAAACCACTTACAAAGTGGGGAACAGATGTCTATCGATGCCTCATAACAGGCTGCCATCACAGGTGCGCCTGACACCATACACAACACCCATCAGAAAATGAAGGGTGCACTCCAACTTGGTAAAACTCCTTCACACTCCACCAAATCCATCTTTATGGACTTCTCTGGCAGGTTCCATGAAAAAATGTATGACAACTCTACAGAGTCTAAGACAGGCTATACACATTCAAGGCTGCTCCTTCTCATGTCACAGACACAAACACAAGCCCTAGGTCGGAAAAAAGATGTAACACAAATGGCAAACAGGGCAGGAACTGAAGACCGGAGACCCTCGGACACAGTCCCACAGGGGATAACCTAGAACTTGATCAACACAGCACAGAGGGAGATTTCGGAGATGGCACATGAGAGAGCAGGGCCTCATAAAACTATGCGCTAAACCATCTTACATAAAGGGGCCTACACCTAATAGGAAGAAAGGAAACATACTGCCACCCACCAGACAAAGCAGCTCTACATTGCCTACTGAGCACTAAAACTTCACTCATAATTCAATAAGGCCTTGGCAGGAAACGGCCACACATACAACACTCCTTCGAATCCAAAAAGGAGACAAACAACAGGATGATTTCAACATAGAGGCAAGACTGACTGGCAGCCCACTTAGGACACACAAATGTGGACAGTCAGAAAGTAAATAACATTTAAGAACCTCATAATGGCTGATTACAAGCTATTGAAAACACTCTCTAAAAAAACTATATAGAGGGGACGCATGGGCTCGTGATCCATACTGTCACAACAAGTGCATTCAAGGGCCGTGACCGGTTTAACTCAGTGAATAGAGCATCTGCTTGCAGACTGAAAGGTCCCAGATTTGATTCTGGTTAGGGGCATGTACCTTGCTTGCGAGCACATCTCCACTGTGGTGCATGCAGAAGGCGGATGATCGAGGTCTCTCTCTCATCGATGTTTCTGACTTTATATCTCTCTCCCTTCCTCTCTGTAAAAAATCAATAAAATATATTTTTTTAAAAAGTGCATTCAAGGAACTAGTGAACAAATATTCATACGTGACAACTCCAAAAGACGGTGTCGGTTGTTCCAAAGCACACACTAGGAACACCGGTGACCACTGGAGGGACAATGTTCCATGACAGCCACGTTCCCACACATCCTGCATGAAAACACACCTCCACGATAAAAACAGATACGCAAGGCAATGTGCAGGCACTTCTGGGCCTGCGAAGGCCCTGCATGCCTACGACACCAAAACAGGCCACACAGAGG
>PVJN01051924.1:0-14294 GCA_004026805.1 Lasiurus borealis
AAAAGGCTTATGGTTCCCCCATGTGTACCCCCAGGACCATGGGGCTGGATTGACCTTTTCTCTTAGAAAGACCCGCTTCCTGGTGCCAGCGGGTGGATTGGATTGTCCGTTTTTTACTGGCTGAGTCGCTTCTGCAGCCCTGCCTGGCCCAGGTAGATGAGACTGCGCACCAAGGACACATAAACACACCTCGGTGCCTTTCATCTTGAAAGAGTTGAGCTGAAGGCCCCCACCCCTGGGCGTGAGGTGTTTTTTCCTGCCAGCCCACTTAGGCCTTTTGCCTCGGGCTTAGTGGGGGAGGGACAGGGACGTGAGTGGGAGAGGGGAGAAGGGGTAAGTTCTGGGCCTCCTGGACAGATTCGAACTTTAAAGAACTTTTATTTATTTACTTTTGACCAAAGTCACCAGAGTAGCTTGAAATTGGGCCTGTCTCATCACTTTTGCAAAAGCAGTTCAGAGAATTTGGGCGTGACGCAAGTTCATAATCAGATCAGACATTAAAGACACGGCCTTCAGCAGCATGCCTGTTTGCATGCTGGGGGGCAGCGTGGGAGGGAAGGGGACCAGTGTTGGTGGAGCAGCTTTGTGTGAGCCTATTTGCTCGCCACTTAGGTTCTTGCTGAATTTTCCCAGGGATGCGGGGTGGCAGGAAGTTATCTTATGGCTCAGGAGAGAGCACCCATACACAGGGTGCCACAGGAAGGACCGAAGCTCGCAGTCCAGCTGGAACAGCGGTTCTCAACCTGTGGGTCTCGACCCCTTTGGGGGTCGAACGACCCTTTCACAGGGGTCGCCTAAGACCATGGGAAAAATGCAGATATTTACATTACGATACATAACAGTAGCAAATTTCATGGTTGGGGGTCACCACCACATGAGGAGGTGTATGCAAGGGTTGCGGCCTTAGGAAGGTTGAGAACCACTGAGCTGGAGCTTCTCTGGGCTCCCGCCCGGGGATCCCCACTGTCTTCAGGCAGGCACTCCCCGCCCTTCCTCACCCCTGCTTTTGTGAATGAGCCGTCTGAGGCTGCTTCCACAGACACCCCTTCCCCAGCCTGTTCCCTCCCGGTCTCTGCTCTGCACGGACTCAGCAGTCGGTGTTTTGGGTTCAAATAAACCTCAGTCCTGGAGGGAGGCTGGGCCTTTTCGCTTCGCACTGGTCTTCCTGCCGGGGGCCTGCTGGGGAGCCACGGGTGGCGGGAGGAGCCACGGGTGGCGGGAGGATGCCGCTGGCCACCAGCTCCGCGCCCCTTCTTGTCCCACGCCGGAGCGACACGGGGCTCCCTGTCACTCAGGCAGCTCTGTCTTTATATTTGCCTTTCTCCTTGTATGTTTGCCATGCTCCCAGTTAATTAATAAAAGGTGACTGCGTGCCACGGGTGCGACGTGGACTAATGGAGCGGTTCTAAGCTGGGAGGTAGCCCCGGGGACAAGTCTGGTTTGGGAGTCTTCTTGTTTGTTCTCTTTCCGTCTTTCTTTCCCTTCGGGAGATCTTGGAGGTGCTTGGGCCATTTTAACTTTGCAGTTTTTTGTTTTTTTGTTTTTACCAGTGTCCATATCTGACAACTAGGGAAATATTGAATCTGGCCTCTTACTGTGTGTGCGCATATGCATGTGTGTGTGGGTGCATGCTTGCATCCATGCCTGGTGTGTGTGCATGTGTGTGTAAGTGCCCCTGTCAGTGTGCGGGTTGTGAAAGAGTGTGGTCTCTGGGATGCTGAGTGCCCCTAATGGTGTTGCTGGGAGAGCACTGGGCACTCAGCAGGTACTGCGTTTACCCCTCCCATCGTCGGCCTGATGGTGGGTGTTGCTGACCATCGTGGGTGGGATTTGGTGGCAGGGGAGTGGCTCCGTCCATTTGGTGGCACCTCCTCACTTCCGCAGGATTGCTGGCCTCTGGAGAGGTGGTGTGGATGGTGTTAGTCTAGCGCAGGGTTCTTTTAGGCTCCGTGCTGTTGACCTTTGGGTCTGCAGAGTTCTTTGCTGGGGTGGGTGCTCTGCCATTGTCGCGTATTTCGCAGCACCACTCGTTCTAGGTGCCCCAGTCCCCTTTTGCCCCGCAGTTGTGACAGCCATCAACGTCATTGCCAAATGCCTTCTGGGGACACATCTCCCTGGGCCCAGTGGGAGCAGACCCCCTCGCCGTACATCCCGAGCATTTTCGTCCTAAACATGCATTCTGGATGCAGTGGGTCAGGATGCTCTCCTCCTCCCCAGGGCCTTTCAGTCGTCAGGTGTCACAAGTTCATTGTGAAGGTCCATGCTTAGCTAGAAGCTGGTCAACACCGAGCCTTGCCCTCCTGCTTCCCCCTGGGTCATGGTGCACACTTGTGGAGTTTTAGGTGGTGCATTGATTGATTTGGTTCTCTCGGGAGAAGGCAGATAAAAGGCAGGTGGCCGCTCACACAAAAGCCACCTGGTCCCCGGCACGTCACGCTGGGGAGCTTGGCCGGTGCTGGGAGGGAAGGAGAACCGCCTGAGAGTTTGCCTTGGGAGTCGGGTGTTGAAATCTTAACCCTGGAAGTCCCCCTTCCTCCATCCACAGAGCCCTTATTGTTCTGCGCAGCTCCCCGTTCCCTCCCAGAATTCCGCTTCCCTCCCCATCAAAGGCTGCACAACTTGAGTCAGTTCTGCAGGTGGTGGGGAATCATCTCTCCTAACAGCAAGCGCCTTTTTGAGACACATCTTACACTTTTTTTCTCCGGTCTTTTTTTTTTTTTACTTAAATTTTTATTGTTTAAAGTATCACATATGTCTCCTTTTTCTCTGACCTTTTTTTTTTAAGTAATGAAGAGTGTGCACACACACACACACACACACACACACACAATACAAATATGTACACTAGAGACTAGATGGATGAAATTCGTGCAAGGGACCAGACCTTGCAGCCGTTTGCGGCCTGCCTCGCTCCTCACAGCCCCGGCTTTGTCCAGAAGGTCGTCCGGAAAGACGTCTGGAAGGTCGTTTGGCTGTTCGGTCTCATTCGTATATTACACTTTTATTATTATGGATACATTTATTTTGATGGTTGGCAGGATTACAGAGGTCTCTCTGTGTGCCTTTGTTAACACTTGGATTCTTTTTTTTTTTTTTTTTTTTTTTTTACAGAGGGAAAGGGAGAGGGATAGAGAGTTAGAAACATGAATGAGAGGGAGACATTGATCAGCTGTCTTCTGCACACTCCCTCCTGGGGACGTGCCTGCAACCAAGGTACATGCCCTTGACCGGAATCAAACCTGGGACATTTCAGTCTGCAGGCTGATGCTCTGTCCACTGAGCCAAACCGGTTTCATCACACTTGGATTCTTTAAGACCCCTTGCCTTCCAGCTCAGTGTCCAGCCTTCCTTGAATGTTTGACACACCCCTCTCTCCAGAGAAGCAGCCTACCGCGCCTGCTGCTGTCCTGTTTTGTGCATGACCTTGCAGGCAGAAAGGAGGCTCCAGGAAGAGAAGAGGGCTGCTGGGCCTGCAGGGGAGACGTGCCCATTGACATATGTCTCAGGTCATCTCCTCTTCCAAAGACATCTAGCGTCCCCAGCGTGAGAATACTATTTCCCGTTTGGACATGGGATAGCCAGGCCGTTCTTCTTCGAGCTTTATGTGGCTGTTGATTAGTGTGGTATCTCCTCTGCGCAGGTGCGGTGCTCTGAGAGGGGAAAACTGTGTAAATCTGGTTCTTTTTTCTTGAAGGATCAGAGGATCCAGTGGAGGAAACGGGGCTGTTTACCCTCTTTGTGAGAAGAGCAGAGACACTTTTCTGCAAGTGGGAACTGGAAGGCATTCCTACATATGGGACCTCCTGTGGCAGCGGTTCTCAACCTGTGGGTCGCGACCCCTTTTGGGGGTTGAACAACCCTTTCACTGGGGTCACCTAAGACATCCTGCATATCAGATATTTACATTACGATTCATTAACAGTAGCACAATGACAGTTATGAAGCAGCAACAAAAATAATTGTATGGTTGGGGGTCACCACAACATGAACTATGTTAAAGGGTCGCAGCATTAGGAAGGTTGAGAACCACTGTCCTGTGGGAACAGCTGCATGGATACCCCAGGCGTGGGCAAACATGGGTGCCCTGTCTTGGGGATATTGACTAATGGGCATTCTTGAACAGGTTTAAGAGGTGATGATATGCGCCCTAGTTTGCTTCTTTAGTTTTTCAGATAAAATGTCGGGGTGTGTATATCGGGGCTCTCAGACTCAAGGAGCTACCTTTGTCAGTGTCTAACAGTTGAATAAGATGGTTCCTCGGTGGCTTATGGGCATCAACCTTTATTTGATGGTCATCTGTCTATAGCTGTCTGCCCACCCACCCATCCACAAACCCACCCATTCCTCCACCCACTGATCTACCTCTCTCTCCTCTTTTAGTTCCGAATCCTACTAGATTGCAGGATTGAGGGCCGGGATCATCTGTTAAACATTGATGTCACGTTTCTTATTTCTTTCGGATCGTCTAGCACAGTAATACCTACTATCTCTCCTTGAAGATTTACTCTGTCTGGCAGGGTGCCCAAACTGTGCCTGTGCAATTTTGTTGTGATCTTGAAATAAAAACATTACAAAAGTCGAATGCATGATTCAAACAAAATAGAAATAATAACAATTAAACATTACAATCTTTCTCATCCTCTATTTGCATTTTTTCTCCCCCTGTCTAAATTACTATTAACTATCTGAATATATTAATTTAGTCCTAAGATGGAGGTATGCACACATTCATAGGTACACACACACACACATCTAGTTTAATGAGCTCATACTTGTTTGTATTTGCTTTTTTTGTTTGTTTTACTTACATGCGGTGATTTGTCAGTTCTGCTCTGAGCTTCATGAATTGGTCACATCTGCCTTCCCTTTGCTTTAGACAGTTTGATTATTCAAAGCTTGAGGCATTTTCACTCCCCTTCACTGAGTGGCACGCCTCTTGCACCCCTCATTCGGAGGCAAAATGCCATGTAGTTTGAGCTCTTTGTGAGTATCTTCCTCCCTAAGTCCTTTCAAGTGTGTAGCTCTTGCTTTCCAAGAAAATGCGCCATGGCGGTCCTTCTCCCAGTTTCAAAAATATTTGCTTCACTGTTAACCACATTTGTGCTCTGCTTCCTTGCTTTCTTTCATACACAGTAAATTTTCATTTCAACGCCAGATTGTAGCGTAGTTTTTCAAAAGATGCTCTCCATAGGTAAATTCCACCTCTGCAGGACCAACACTGAGCAGAACGGGCTGGAAGCGATGATGTGTGAATGGCTGGGACCAAGTTCACCCAGTCGCTGCCTGGGACCCACATATCTCAGCTTCCGTGTAGGTGCTGCCATACGATGCTGTTGGCTGTCCGGTGTATCTTGATTTCAGGGGTGTTATAATACCAGGGGTATGTGTCTTCTTCTTTCTTGCAGTTCTTAGGAACCTTCCCATTCTTAAAAAAGAAAAAAAGCTAGAAATTGGTTTGGCTCAGTGGATAAGAGTGTCAGCCTGCAGACTGAAAGGTACCAGGTTCGATTCCGGTCAAGGGCATGTATCTTGGTTGCGGGCACATCCCCAGTAGGAGGCGTCCAGGAGGCGACTGATCGATGTCTCTCTCTCATTGATGTTTCTAACTCTCTATCCCTCTCCCTTCCTCTCTGTAAAAAATTAACAAAATATATTTTTTAAAAAAGCTTTAAAAACATCTTCCAGGATGAGTATCTACTCTGTTTAATGCCTGCACTGCTGATCAGTCTTACTTCTTTTCCTCAGCAGTTGATTTGGTTGGGGGGTAACCTCTGCCAGTTGAGAGACAAGGACAGTTGAAAGTTAAGTGAGTTTTTCCAAGCCCTCCGCCTGCATGGAGTGGTTTCCTAATTGACACGCAGGTCTGCACAGCCTCCGTCTGTGCTCCTAACCCCTGGCTCTCCTGCTTTGGAATTTAATAGACAGTCGAACCCGTGTTTGTTGGAAGAAGAGGTGCGCTCTGTAGCTTGTGCTAGAGAATTCCATCCAGGGGCGGTGTGGTCAGTCTCAGCTCCGTGCGTATGCTGTTGGGTAGAGAGCTGTTGGTGGGGGCCATTCTAACTGGATCTTATTCAAACGGGGGTCTTTGGCAGATGGGGACAGATGTTTTGCCCTCCCCTCCTCCCCCCCTCTCACCTTCCCCCGACGCCCAGGGAGAACTCGTCATAGGCATTTAAAGTGGCCTTTGCAGAAGAAGCTTTGACTTATTAAAAGAAACAATCGCAAAAGCAAGCAAATTATGTCAGCGCCAACTGCACATACTAATGATGGAGAGTGTTTGTCCCTTTGGTGGGGATATTTTTGGTACTTCCCTCAAATAGTGCCACATGCAAGGGCCCACTGTGTCAACAGTCTGGAACGATTTTTAAGACGAAAATAATGCTGATGACAGTGCCTCGTGTAAACAGGAACATTTAAGGTTTTTCTTCCTTTCTGACCATGAGCTGAAGCTCGCAGGGTTCAACTTTTTCTGAACTTAATTAACTGGGGAACTGCTCATGTCCTGCTCCAGAAAGAAGCTGGAGGTCACGAGTCCCGTCTTGTTCACTCGAACCCAGGGGCCGTGTGGGCAGTCCGTGGTGCCCAGCGGGACAGGAAGGCTGCAGGTCTGCAAAGTGTTAAAAACAGGCCAACCAGCCGAAACCGGTTTGGCTCAGTGGATAGAGCGTCGGCCTGGGGACTGAAAGGTCCCAGGTTCGATTCCGGTCAAGGGCATGTACCTTGGTTGCGGGCACATCCCCAGTGGGAGGCGTTCAGGAGGCGGCTGATCGATGTCTCTCTCTCATCGATGTTTCTGACTTTCTATCCCTCTCCCTTCCTCTCTGTGAAAAATCAATAAAATATATTAAACAACAAAACAGGCCGACCTGCATGAGCCCTGGCATTCCAAAGCCTCACTCCCAAATCTCTCCCCTCCTCCCAAAACCAGTCTCCCCTCTAGGGAGTCCTTGTGACACTAGGAGACCTTGAATCGGGGGTGAAGGCACTGGTGCCCGTATCCGTCTGTGATTCTGACAGACAAACAGCGCAGTGAAGCCAGGGCTGTCTCTGGCCTGGACGAGAGGCCTCAGGGAGGGAAGGAGGCGGCCATCGGCTACCTCGGGACCAGGCCGTCAGCCCCTGGAGGGACAGGGATGGATGAATACCTCGGTTTAGCAGACCAGCAAGCCCGAGGTGCCAAGCGTGCCGCGTGGGACGGCCGTGTGTCTGTTGGCCCGGAGAAACGAAGGTGTAGAGGGCGTTGAATTTTACGGCGCCCCAAATCCCTCGCTGTTATTGTAAGGCCCGGCGAGGCGGGCTTTGGGGATATCAGCGGCGTGTCGTCTTTGATGGCATTACGGGAACATTTCCCGCCAGCTTCAGCCTTGAATCGGAGCAGTGTTCCCCAGGAGTCATTAAACTAATTGGACGCGGCTGAAACGTGAGCCCTCGGCACATCTGTAGCTCCACAGTCGGTTGGAAGAGAGCCTCTCCGTTGGTTTGGAAAGTTCTAAATGTATCTCATTATTATTATTATTATTATTGTTATTAAAAAAAGTAAAATGAGGGAGTTTGGGGATGCTCGCAGAGTGATTAGCAACGTAAGGTGTTTCATCAGAAGAAAATTTCATCAGGAAAACTTTGAAGCCATCAGAAGTAGCCGAAACCGGTTTGGCTCAGTGGATAGAGCTTCACAGCCTGTGGACTGGAAGGTCTCAGGTTCGATTCCGGTCAAGGGCACGTATTTTGGTTGTGGGCACATTCCCCATTGGGGGTTGTGCAGGAGGCAGCTGATAGATGTCTCTCTGTCATCAATGTTTCTGACTCTATATCTCACCCTTCCTCTCTGTAAAAAAATCAATAAAATATATTTTTTTAAAAAAAGAAAAGAAATGATTAATGCTGAGAGAAACCAGAACAGAACGGAACCAGGTGGTACAAAAACGGATTTTTACGGAAACAGTGGCCTGAGTTTGATGAAAAAGTCTGGTGGCAGCATCGGGGCCCAGCTGACAGGCGTCTGGAGAGGCAGAATTGGGGAGAGTGGGTGCTCACTACTGTGAGAGAGAGAGAGAGAGAGAGAGAGAGACACTTGCACCAGGCTTAGTCTGCATTAGTGGAAGGTAGAACTCACCTTCAAATGTTACAGAGAGACTTGCGTCACTGGCAGAATCTGTGAAGGTCAACAGTGATGCAGGAGGTGAAGGGGTAGCATGCCTCCGAGATGGTAATGACAGCGTAAGAAAAGCTAACGGATGTCAAAAATGTAATAAGGATGTTCAGTTTTTGAATCGCAAACGTACCAGAGGCATTGGAGATGTCCAGGAACTGTAATACATATTCAGGGGAAAGAATGCTATTGATGGGGAAATACGGGTATTTTTAAAAATATATATTTTTATTTATTTCAGAGGAGAAGGGAGAGGGAGAGAGAAACATCAGTGATGAGAGAGAATCATTGATCGGCTGCCTCTTGCATGCCCCCTACTGGGGATCTAGCCTGCAACCCAGGCATGTCACCTCCTGGTTCATAGGTTGGTGCTCAACCACTGAGCCACGCCGGCCAGCCCTGGACGGGTACTTTTGAAAGAACTCGTAAAATGCGGCTCAGCCACGTCTTAGAAGAATGAACTCCTCCTTTCCTGTGACTGACGTTCCAGGAGGCAGGATAGGATCTGTCACCTTCTGTGATGTCAGCCCCATTTGCTCTTTGACTCCAATACTCAAGTGACAGAGTGAGTCACAAAGAATGGAGCCGATCACTACAGTTACGTGACTCTGACTGAAGAAGGGAAGGGCTTGAGGGAAGAATTGAAATGTTCCTGGCTAAGTGACCCGTGCCCTTTGGTGACACATTGCTTATCCTTTCGACTTTGGGGACAGTCAGATTCCTCTCGCAGCAAAGAGATAACTTTGGCTTTAAGAAGGCAGAGAGAAAGAGGCCTTTGAGAGGGAAATGGATGATAGCAATTTAAAAAATCAGATGATACGTTAAGACTAGCATGTGGCACACATAAAACATTTCTGACAGGCTAATGGAAACGGCGATGCATCTTAATTCCGTTTGAAGGGAGTTTGTGTAGTTTACTTAATGAGTAGGAGACGTTACCGAGAGGGAAAAGCTAAAACAGTCCTGTTTTATAAAGTATTGATGTTCTAAACATTAAATAGAGGAAACTTAAGATTATCTTCTGGTCTAATTTAAAAGGCAATAAAAATTTTGCTACCGAAGTCACACAAATGATTCAAGGAAGGAAGTGCGCTAATAAGTGTAATCTTAGAGGGAAATGGAAGGTGATATAAGTACATCAATTATAGGCTAAATATTAAATTGTCACTCTTATTGGAAAAAAAAAGAATTATCCAGCTATTCATTGTAGGAGACCCAGTAAAAACCAAGAGATATAAACAAAATGAAAAGTCAGGGAAATAAAATCCATTAATGCAAGGGCCTATTTTAAGGCATCAGATAAGTAATTTCATGGCATTAAGCATTAAGATAGATAAACAGGATTACTGCAAGTGCAAAGGTTCATTAAACAACGAATATCCGATAATCCCACATAAAAAGACTTGGAGAATTAGGAACATAATTAAAGGGTGTTGAAGATTCTTCTGAGTATAAAATTGCTCGGGCTTGCCAAAGTTTGGAAGGTTAAAATATATAGCGAATCCATAACTTGAATGTCTCAAAGGGAAGGGATGGGAATGGTGGGGTGGGAGAGGGGAAATGCCAGATCTATAGTGTGCTAGTGACTTTGGGGGTACAGCGTCTGCAGTGGGGAGTGGTGGGTGGGGGGAGTGGTGGGTGGGACTGACTGGGTCCTTGGGACACCCCCTGGGGACCCTTGCTCCCGGGATCTGCTCTGTGGATCTGTGGAGATGTTAGCTAATGGAGGCTCTGAGGATAAAATGCTCCCGCTAATGAGATAGATGAGAGGGTTGATTAAGCTTCCAGTTGGGCTTCGTGAGTCTGACCCCCCTGCCTGGCCAGGGGAGTGTCGGCAGTGGGGATTTGCAAGAGTAGTTTAGGGCAGTGGTCGGCAAACTCATTCGTCAGCAGAGCCAAATATCAAGAGGACAACGATTGACATTTCTTTGGAGAGCCACTTTTTAAAAAAATATATTTGTTTTATTGATTTTTTACAGAGAGGAAGGGAGAGGGATAGAAAGTTAGAAACATCGATGAGAGAGAGATATTGATCAGCTGCCTCTTGCACACCCCCTACTGGGGATGTGCCTGCAACCAAGGTACATGCCCTTGACCGGAATCGAACCTGGAACCTTTCAGTCCACAGGCCGACGCACTATCCACTGAACGGTTTTGGCCACATTTTTTTAACTTAAACTTATTCTAACGCCACTTCTTCAAAATAGACTCGCCCAGGCCGTGATATTTTGTGGAAGAGCCACACTCAAGGGGCCAAAGAGCCACATATGGCTCTCGAGCTGCACTTTGCCGACCACTGGTGTAGGGTCTGCCAGATGGAGAGGAATGACGATGTTATTGAGAAGAAAAGTATATTTTTGCTTCTATATATGAGTAAGCTTTTATTTATTTAAATTCTTAGAAGAACTGTATTTTCTCCTTGAAGATTACAGTATAGAGATTGTATAGAGCAGTGGTTCTCAACCTTCCTAAAGCCGCGACCCTTGCATACAGTTCCTCATGTGGTGGTGACCCCCAACCATGAAATTTTGCTACTGTTATGCATCGTGATGTGTAAATATCTGCATTTTCGGATGGTCTCAGGCGACCCCTGTGAAAGGGTCGTTCGACCCCCAAAGGGGTCTCGACCCACAGGTTGAGAACCGCTAGTGTAGAGCCTTGTTACTCAAAGTGTGGTCTCCAGCATCACCTAAATTGGAATCTGTATTATGACAAGATCTTCAGGTAATTCGTGTATAAATGAACATTTGGGGGCCCTGATATGGTGGCTTAAGAATATAAGCTTTCCAGTGAGTGGGGCGGGATTCAAATCCCCCTTACAGCTTTGACCTTGGCCTTATTTCTTAAACATTTTCAACCTTCTGAGTATTCACCTGTAAAGAGGGATAGTAATGGTCCTTAGCAGGTGGAGCTATTTAAAGTGAGATAGTGCATGTCCACCATTTAGCCTTTACAATTGCCCATGGAATGTTAGTTCTCTTAATAGTTACTTAGGCTTAACCGTAAAAACGTGGGCAGACGTGTAGAAAAACACGTTACAGTTCTACAACCTGAAGACTGTTAACACCTTGGTCTGTTTTCTTTCCTTTTATATGGTTTCGATCAGACTGGGAATATCATTTCATATCCTGCCCTTTGCGCCGGTGAGGGCGGCCTGAGCGCTTTTCCTGGTAAAACGAACCTGGGAGAACAGATGGTTTAACACCACGGAATGGAATGGCTCCGTGCAGGCTCTCGTGTTGGCTGTAAAAACCGTCTCACACAACCCAGCCAGTGGTGTGCGTTCTCTCTCTCTCTCTCTCTCTCTCTCTCTCTCTCTCTCTCTTCCTCTCTCTTTCTCTCTCTCTCTCTCCCCTCCCGCTTGTTTTTCTCGTCTCTACATAGCAGGTGATATCACCCGCCCCATCTAGTGTTACCTGGTGGTTGCGAGGCTCCGCGGAGGGTCATGCATGTGCAAACAGCCGGTAGGTAACAGACAAAACGCTGCGCACGTGTGTGTTGTTGCGAGTGGGTGGTCTTCATGTGCAGGAAAAGCCTGGAAACGTGATTACCCAGGGACCCCACAGTTCCTCTCCCAGGACTTGATTCTAATGAAGTAGTTTGCATGTGTTCAGGCGTTCAGCAGGGTTTGGGGGTGTGTGTGTGGGGTGTGTGTGGCTGCTAACAGAAATGGTCACCAGAAAGGGCGGCTCATCACTGCTAAAATACTAGGCAGGCGGTAAGAAGGATGCTGTCTCGAGACCCGGCCTCTCCCATAAGATACCCGTTAGCCACAGCTGGCTGCTTCCATGAGTGAGGGTGGGAGAAAACCCCAAGTTCAGCTCTTCATTCACACCAGGCGTCCTTCAGGTGCTCACTCGTCCCGCGTGGGTCGCAGGCACCTTCCTGCAGAGCCCGGATGTATACAGCTTGTCCGTCATCTCAGAGTGCTCTTTGGGATGGCACTGCTCTAGAAAAATAATTCTTTCCCTGAAAGGAGATTCTTAGGAAGCGGGATGACTCACATTTGTGGTGTGTGTGTATGTGTGTGTGTGTGTGACATTGAGCCTTGCTCCTTGGGGCAGAACATGGCATTTCTTCCTTTTTTCTAAATGCAGTCACCTCTGGCCCTGATGCCCCACTCAGAAAGCTGGAGATCTGCCGAAACCGGTTTTGCTCAGAGGATAGAGCGTTGGCCTGCGGACTGAAAGGTCCCAGGTTCGATCCCAGTCAAGGGCATGTGCCTTGGTTGCGGGCACTTCTCCAGTGGGGGGGTGTGCAGGAGGCAGCTGATTGATGTTTCTCTCTCATCGATGTTTCTAACTCTCTATCACTCTCCCTTCCTCTCTGTGAGAAATCAATAAAAAAAGAAAGAAACAAACAAACAAACGAACAAAGCTGGAGATCTGGTAAAAGGCAACCCTTGACTTTCCCTCCTCTGCTAGGTTCTCTCAGCGTTACTGCTGCTTTTTGTTCCAAAGCCCTTCGCCTAGCATTGCATCTTCTTGTCTGCCAAACCTTTCAGCCCACCTCTTCCCATAAATCCCTCCTCTCCCCCACCCCCCGCCTTTTGTAGAAATCATTTCCAAGAATTGGGGAGAGGGAACCACTGTACCCAGCCCCATTCAGATTGGTGGGGGCAGTATTACCTATGGGGGAAGGCTGAAAGCACACTACATTGGAATAGTAGCAACAATGAAACGCATTCACTTGGAAATGTGTGCTCTGCTTCTGTCTAGTTTGCAGACTGCCTTGGACACCGCATACCCTGTTCCCCCAAAATAAGACCTACTTCCAGTTTTGCCTCTCGCTGTAATACAAGGCATTCCCCCGAAAATAAGACCTCCCTGATAATAAGGCCTCCCCCGAACATAAGGCCTCCCAGAATATAAGGCCCCCCGAAGCTACCATCAGGCGTCTGACTCCTGATTTAAAGAGACCTCGCACTGCCTGAACAGCTCTGGCTGCGCTGCGTCCCATCAGCGAGCTGGTTTGTGATGACAACTACTACCGTACTGTAGACAGGTAATAAGTTTCCTTTTTCTTTTTGTTCAACAATAAATGTGTACCGTATTCTTCTTCATGGAAAGATAAGACATCCCCTGAAAATAAGACCTAGCGCAGCTTTGGGAGCAAAAATTAATATAAGACCCTGTCTTATTTTCGGGGAAACAGGGTAGGAAGGCTCTGCAAGGGTGGGACCCCCATCCCCGCCCGCCCAGCGCCCCCCAGGCCACCTTGGGAACATTCTCCAGGCCTTTGGGAGGAGTCAGCTGACCCATCCGGTGCTCAGACTTCCTTGGGAAATGACCTTGGTGCCCTAGTGCTCACTCTTTCTTTTCTCTCTTTTTTCTTTTTCTCTCTTCCTA
This sequence comes from Lasiurus borealis, assembly GCA_004026805.1. Taxonomy (NCBI): domain Eukaryota; kingdom Metazoa; phylum Chordata; class Mammalia; order Chiroptera; family Vespertilionidae; genus Lasiurus; species Lasiurus borealis. The sequence goes on from PVJN01051924.1 coordinate 13,498, forward strand.
TTCATTTTGGATTTTGTAGCACATGGTTCTGGCCAGCTTGACTGAAAAGGGACGGTAATCTCCCAGTGCATTCCTTCCCCGCAGCTCACTGCAGCCTTTATATATGTAGTGTGTGCCTTTGTTTACTGTCTGGTCTTCCTATTGGGTTAGGCCGGTGGTTGGCAAACTCATGAGTCAGCAGAGCCAAATATCAACAGTGCAGCGATTGAAATTTCTTTTGAGAGCCGAAAACCGACTTCTGCGCATGGGCCACGAAGTTTCTATTGCATTGTACGTGCTAGTTCGCACGTGGTATTTTGTGGAAGAGCCACACTCAAGGGACCAAAGAGCTGCATGTGGCCACAGTTAGCTGGCCACTGGTTTGGGCTGTGCCTGTGTTTGTAAAACTTCTCAAAAAAGCTTCCTCTTCACCCTTTGACACGCTGCCAGTGACTCTCCTGGTCCAGAAAGCTGACCTCCCGTATGCAGCTGCCCAGCACAAAACTAACCTCACGCCTTTTTTATTTCATTGAAAGTATGTGTATGTTGCGGAATGATCACCAAAGCAAGTTCAGTTCGCTTTTCAGATATACTCGGTTCACAACTTCAAATGTACACGACAGGACTGTTCACTATAATTACTACGCTGTGCATTACATTCTAGAACTTATAACTGGAAGTTTGTACCTTCAGACCATGCTCACCCATCTCTCCACCCCACCCCCAGTCTGTTTGTTTTCTATGAATTCGTGCTGTTAAGATTCCACATGTGAGTGAGACCATGCGGTGTTTGTCTTTCTGTCTGATTTCTTTCGCTT
>PVJN01051925.1:0-14295 GCA_004026805.1 Lasiurus borealis
GAAATGATAACTAATTAAATTTATCATCTATCAAGATTTCAGACTGATTCAGCCCCTTACTGATTGACACATTCACTCATTAGATAAGTTAATATATTCAAAAGATTAAAGTCTAGTCTTACAGCTGTTGGATACTTCCTGCCTTTTACAAGGACTAATTTTACAATTTATTTATAAAGAAAAAACTCTTAGTTCCCTCATTCCCAAGTTCTTACAGGTATCTTATGATACTGACCGAGTATGTCAAGAGTATGTCAAGAGTAACAATAAACATCTATTACATAGTTCATTACAACTTATAGAGCATTTTTTAAGATTATTGTTTCATTTGATTCCCTCAGTCCCTGTGAAATATTGGTCAAGTTTAGTGACTTGCCCCAGGCCACATGGGTAGTAGATGGACAAACCAGCCTTTCTCTTGTTATTTCACCATTGAGTCCCTCTTTAGTAACTCCTCTCAATCTATGAATTAAAATCTCCTTTCCTCTCTCTGAAATGGCTTCCCCTTATCCTTGTCGGTATACCCTGCCACAGGCAGCCACATTGTACCACAGAAATCTCCACTCAGACCCTAGTTAATATGCATTGAATCAAGCCAGAAGATCAGATTACCTAAAGAAAGACTTTGACATTGGGCACTAAGATAGGAGAATTTCTATCTCCTGGTTCTAGGAAATAACATATGGCAACTTAAAATCTGTGAGGGGCCCCATTCCACTCTGAGAACAAATGTTACAGAAGCGTCTGCAGAGAAAGGGATGAAGTAGAAGCACAAAGTGTTATGCCAAGTGTTCAGGATCCCCAAAAACCCACCAGGAAGGAGCCGAATCTCCGGCAATCACTGGAGCAGCAAGGAGAGAGAGAGAGAGAGAGAGAGAGAGAAGAGGGAGAGAGGGAGGGAAGAAGGGAGGGAGAGAGAAGGCTTTATAGCAGTGGGTGGGGGAACATTCTCGCCCCTGTAGATTGGTCAGGGGGAAAGGATCAGGGGTCTGGTTACGCAGGGGTACTGTGCAGTTTGCCTAATTTGGGCTGAGTCCACTTCTCTGCATTCCTATTTGCAGGTTTGTGCAACTATTACATTCCCGCGGTTTACAGGGAGGGGCAGCAGGGAGAGTTGCAGAACGGGGGTACATAACAAACAAAACATCATGACAGTAACAAAAAGAACTTCATGGAGTCAATCTAATTTAGCTCTATCACAAAAGGAATCAGGGAACAGACATGGAGTACCCAGTGGCTTTGCCATCCCCATTCCTGTCCTTTGAGACCTAGCTATATTCTAAGTCTTATACCCTATTTTCTTTCTAGCATTCCATTTATTAAAGCCTGGGTCTTAAGCAGTAATAATGCAGAATATGTGTAAGACCAGTTAAGATTATCTCATTCACTAAGATAGAGTTACCAAATGCAAAGAAAGGGAAGGGAGAGAAAAGAGGATGGAAGGGAAGAAGGGAGCAAGGGAGGCAAAGAGGGAGGAACACAGGAAAGAGGGGAGGTTATTTCCTATATATGTTATTTGTAGCCACAAGCTCTCAAACCTCCAACTCTATTCCACTGTAGGGAGAATAAATTCATAACTTGGGTTTTAAAAATGATGCATGTGCTTGGTATGGGAACAATGAATTTTGGTTGGGAGAAAAATATTTCCCCACACTAGTTTCGGAAAAAAATATTTTCATTAATTTTTTTAGAGAGGAAGGGAGAGGGATAGACAGATAGAAACATCAATGATGAGAGAGAATCATTGATCGGCTGCCTCCTGCACATGCCCTACTGGGGATCGAGCCCGCAACCTAGGCATGTGCCCTTGGCCAGAATCCAACCTGGGACCTTTCAGTCCACAGGCTGATGCTCTTATCTACTAGCCAAACCGGCTAGGGCCCATACTAATTTTAACAGTGCTTTTAAAAAGATTTTTGGGGGTAAATTTGAAATTTTTAGGGGAAAATAAGCAGGTTTGGAAAAATTTTTTAAATTAAGAGATCCCATGGGAAACACACAAGGCTACAGAACTGGGAGAGGATACATTTTCATAACACAAGGGAGGCTGGGAGAAGTTACATTTCCATAAGACAAGGGAGAAGCAACAGTTACATTTCCATAAGATAAGGAAACTGGGAGTAGCAAAAAAATCTATATTTACAAAATAAAGGAGGAAGAAAGCCCAGAGGGAATATGAGAACAATGAGTGAGGAGAACCTCACAGGTCCCATATGAAGTTTGATCTTTGAACTCAGGAGTTACTATAGTAACCAATTCAAAGGGGAACAGCAACTAGCTCAGTGGATAGAGCATCACCTACAGTCTGAAAGGTCCCAGGTTCCATTCTGGTCAAGGGCATGTACCTTGGTTGTGGGCACATCCCCAGAAGGGGGTGTGCAGGAGATAGCTGATCGATGTTTCTCTTTCATCGACGTTTCTAACTTTCTATCCCTCTCCCTTCCTCTCTGTAAAAAAAAAAAAAAAAAAAAAAAAAAAAAAAAAAAAAAAAAAAGTCAAAAAAATGCATATTGAAAAAAAAAAGGGGGGGGGGAGGAAAAGCAACCAATCAGAGGTGATATCAAGGCATCATGAACTGTAACCTTTATAAAAGGTGGAAACAGGAACTGGGTGGGACTCTTTCCCTCTCCCCACATGGGAGTCCATACTTGTTCTTCAATAAAGTTCCACCTTTGCTATACCATCTTCCATCTGTGGATTCATTCTTCAACTTAGACGGACAAAGAATCTGGAGAACCATCCTGCCCAGGGGAACACCACGTGTTCCAGTCCAAAAATTTTGAGCAAAGGAACCAGGTAAATGGGTTTGAGAATGGGGGGGTGGGGACTGCGATGGGAGGGTCGGGGCATAGATAGACCAGTTGGAAATTCAGAATGAGTCTTTAAGGAAAAAGCTGATACAAATAGAAAGGAAAAATTTGTATGAAAAATGCTGAGAAAGAAGAATGGATGAGACTTAGCAACCAATTTGGCTGTGTAGGACAGTTAGGGCAATATAACTGTCCTAAGTCTGGGGCCTGGGTGATTAAGACCAGTGATCAAATCTGAAATTGGGGAAAGCCCTGATTTAAGGGGTTCATCTGTATATGAAGTATCTGGCCAGCAAGGGTAAAAATAGCCGCCATTCATGGAGAAGAGATGTGGGATTATTCAACGGGGCTGAGAGTTGACACAACTCACGTGGGCAGACCTTCACAGATGGAGAGACAGTCGGGGAAAGATCAGTGAATCCAGACATTGAAAAATGCTTAAGAGTATAAAACTGGCAGAAATGAGACAGACTAGGAAGCACAGAGAAGCGCAATAGGGAAACTGAGACAGTTAAACAGCAACTTGCAGCCACCGAGTAAATCCAGTCTTCCCTAAACCAAGGACACTTAAGAGTAAATGGTTTGCACGTCTCCTCCCCAACCAGAGGGTAAGTAGCTTAAATCACCCTACGCAGGGAGACTGATAATAGAAATGCAATTAGTGCCATTTTCTAACCACACCCAAGGACAGAAGGAATAAAGAGAATAAATCTCATTTTGGTGCATTTGATAAAGCTGATAAATATTCTATTGAAAAACTCCCCTAAAGGTCAAGCCTTTAAAACCCCTTAAAAGAAAGGTCTAATGTATGCTATCCCTCCCAGGAGCAGGCCCCTGTCTCTCCTCCCCCCCAAATCCCCTTCCCACCTGCTTTCTTCCCCACAGGCATACACCTCCTAAACTCAAAGGTACCCAGGAGCTTGCAACCAGGGCAGCAGAGGGCAGTGGCAGTTCATCCCGGGCAAACCCCTGAGCCCCTCCCCAAGGTCCCTTTTCTTTGACTTCTTAGTGAGCCAAAGCATATGGCAATATGCAAGTTACTTATTAATATACTATAACTACCTTGATAATGGAGCTAATTACTATCATTCCAATATAGCAGTTAGCAAGGATATCATTTTTAAAAACTGCAATGTGTAAAGAAACACACATACATCCATGATTTCTACTGTAATAGAATCACATTATAAATGAATGCAGTGTAGCATTCCTAGGCTGCATGGTTTGGAGCTAACATTCATAATTGGAAAAAAAGATCCTAAGTGTCAGTTGAATAAACATAAGAAATTTTTAATATGAACTTGCAACCACATATTCCAGGTTAAGAACCTCAGCGTGTCCCTTTTATAAATAGCACAAATATAATTGGTGCTCACCCACTAAGCACAAGCTTTGACAACTTCTGGAACTATTAAGACTACTTGAGTGATCGGAGAGCACAACATATAGCTATGACTACAGCTGGCAAGGGAAAGATGGGAGTCCAGGGATGCGGAGAATCTCTGATACACTCTGAGAAACAATGTCCAGGAAATCTACCTCTACACCAGACAGGCCCTGCCAAAGGATGAGCACAGTGGGGCACCATCAGCCACCCTGGCCCAACATGATTTGCTGTGTCCTGAAAACCCCTAATGTGCAAGTGACAATCCTAAGTGTCTGTGTCATGTTGCTAAGTATGTATCTCTCTATAGTATTTTTCTCTTTTTTTATTGTTTAAAGTATTACATGTAGTAGTACATATATCTCCTTTTTTGTGGGAAACTTATTGTGCTTGACAGCCATTTTGTAGTAAGCTTCAGCCACGTTAGCACTAACCTCAGGCTAGGTTTCTATTACCCCAAACCCTATCTCTTTCCCATAAGCCAGGTGTTTCGCCTTAGGGCTAGAAATTTTCCCTAACTTCCTTATTTCTCCCTATAAATACCCCGAACTACTGTTGAATAAACTAGACTTGATCAGAACTTTGTCTTGTCTCTATTCCTTGTGTCTCTTGTCCCTTTCATCCCCACTCCCCCTCTAGGGTCCTCGTTGACTTCACCCACGGGTCAGGACACTTTTTTTTTCCCCATTGACCTTCCCCCAGCTTCCCCTACCTCCTGTCACATGCCCTCACCCCACCCCCTCAGTGTCTTGTGTCCCATTGGTTGTGCTTATATGCATGCATACAAGTCCTTTGACTGATCTCCCCGCCCCCCACTTTCTCTGAAAGAAAGACTTGGTTCACCAAAATTTTAAATTAATGAAATTATGATCATTGGAATTTTATAATAATACACATTAAATACTTAAAAAGCCAAAGCACAGACATACAGATTTCTTTTTTGTTTAGTTGGTTGGGTGATTGTTTTGGTTTGGAATTGTATTTATTGTAAAGGCTGGGGGGAATAGTCCTTAACCCAGGCGTTACAGACAAAGTGGTTATTTGATGATATGTGAGGCAGGCAATAATGAGTACTAGGTGAGGTCCTTCAGAGCATTACTCAAGCCTGAATATATTATTTGCCTACCTAAAACCAAGCGTATTAGTTCCCTAGGACTACCATAACAGATTACCACAAAACAGGTGACTTAGAACAACAGACATTTATTCACTCTTAGTTCTCCAGGCCAAAGTCCCAAGTCAAGAAGTTGGCAGGGTTGGTTCTCTCTGCAGGCTCTGAGGGACAATCTGTTGCTTGCCTCTCTCCTAACTCATGGTGGTTGCCAGCAACCTTGGCATCACTTGGCTTGGGACTGCATAACCCAGTGTCTGTGTCTGTCTTCTCTTGGCCTTCTCTCTGCGTCTGTGTCTCAAATCCCTTTCCTTTCTTTTATAAGAACATGAGTTATTGGACAGGATGAGCTCATCTCAAGATTCATAACTAATTACATCTTTCAAAGACTATTTACAAATAAGGTCACATTCACAGGTACTGGGGACAAATATTGGGATATATCTTTTGTGGGGAGGATACAATTCAACCTACTACACCAGAGAATCCTAAAATTCCACACACTCTAGCTATGGAGGCTTTTGATAAAAGATGGTCAGAGGTGATGCAAAGCCTAAAGCATTTTTTTTATGGACAGTATTAGTAGATACTTCTGTGTTTTTAAAAACTGCACATAATAAATTCCTAGCATTTGCAGATCTGTGCAGTAAACACCGGGAATATATGTAGCTGTAGAATTGAGAGTTGATTCAGCCTGTGTAGTTGACATAGAAAGTTATTTTAGAGCCTTAACTTTGAGAAATTATAGACACAAACCAGGAATTCCCGGCAATCATCTCTGAAATAAGATGTGCCCAGGCGAGCTCCAGAGGGTGTGGGCCATTCTCTGATGTAAAAACAGAATGAAGACATATATCCCTTTAGTCACTGCTGCCTGAGGGTGTGCCCGTTTCTTTAGTGAAATAGGCTGAGTATTCTCCAACCCATGCTGGAGCTATTACTGAATTAAGATGCACTGTCTATATTTGTTCTTAACTTGTTTCTCTATGAGTTTTAAGTCATTTTATTTAAACTAGTGGTATGTAGCCAACTCTTCTAAACTAATGCTTTTATGTTTACTAGCACATGAAGTTCTGAAAGAGTAGATTAAAAGGGCTCTTCATGCAGTACAAAGACAAATGGCTTCTGACCTGGGTAGGCTAACTGATGCTTGCTGTTCAGAAAGGGGAGACTGCCTGATGCTCAAATATGGGTATTCTTGTTTGGGTGCAACATCCTTTACATATCCTAAGATTTTGAGAGCTAGGTGCCAAGGTATGGTGATGTGGCCTTTATCCACATATCTAATTCATAATTATTTTCCATGTCTTCAAAATAGAAAGCATATTATCATGTCAATATTATAATATGCATGCAAAAGTGTAAATCTTTTATCAATCTATTCATTTTATTTAATGATATGCAGTTTTTTGTGCATGTATAGTCCTTCTTAGACTTACTAAGGAGATTAACCCTGTCTTGCTAGAAAGGACCCTGTCTTAGTCTTCTGTAGTATCTCTCACAAGTGCCCAGCACAGCTCCTATTATACAGTGAATCCATGATCAGTTATAGCTCAAAGATTTCCTAAGGCATTCTAGTAAATGCGTTACTACATGGTTGTTCCTTTTTGTGGAAAGTACCACCTACACATGTGCTGATATGAAAGATTCACGCTGAATTGACAATGCTCAATCATTTTCTCATTGAAGCAACAAGGAAACTGAGTTTTGGGAGCACCTAATTGTATTGGTATACTCTGTGCAATTTCTAAATGGCGTTGTTACAATTGTACCTGTGTTGGGGGTTGTCGTGCAGTTGAAATAAATCAATATTTGGAAAGTGTTCAGAAGAGTGTCTGGCGCATAAAAGTTCTATGTAAGACTTTTGGTATTATTATTATTCACTGGCCTTCTAGAAATAGGTTTGTTTGAAGGAGTGAATTCAATAATGCTTCTTTTATTCTGCATTGCTGGTGAATAATGTCGTCCAAATTACTGAAGTTACTACCTTTAAGTAATCAGTCAGAATTGAGCTCCTATTGGGTGCCAAACACTGTCCTCTTGTGGTAGAGTAATATAGAATTAAAACAAGACAGTCCCTGCCCTCATAAAGCTTATACTCCAGTGGGAACAGGAATATATAAACATGTCAACTTATAAAAAGATACTTTCCTGTAATATGTGCCATGAAAAAAACAAAATCGTGTAATATGGCATACAGTGACAGCCTGAAAGGTGAGAGAAATCATTTGAGCTAAGAAGGTCACTAAAGAATAGAGGGAAAGTTAAGCTGAAACCAGAATAATGAAGCAGTTTGGTAGATCTGAGCAAAAAGCCAAAGCAGAGCCACTGCAACATGCAAATGTCCATACCTAAACGCTGTCAGATTGATCTGGTGGGAGGGAATACACTGGTAACTGGGAAAAGAAAGAGGGTCGTGCAGAAGGGAAGCCTTTATGAAGGCAGCATAGGGCGGGATCCAGAGTATATCTGGAGGGAATGGCCTTCCATAGGGGCAAAGAGACTTGGCAGAATGTGAGTATGAATACAGTGGCATCTTCGAACTAGTGGTAGAAAAATGAAATAGAGGTGAGATCATAACATGTGAGTTAGTAGAAAGGAAGGAGAGAAAGGTTAAAGGAGTAATGTCAGAGTTAGATTTGAATACGCTTGGCAGGTACAGAAGGATGGCACTTGGTGTGGTGTGCCTTTGCCTTGAGTGGTCATGGTTTTGGAATGATTCTAGCCAGAACAATTGTTTGATTTTTTTCCAGCAACATTTAGCTGCTTGAATGGAGGTGCAAAGTGGACAGTTAGTCGAGGGAAACCAGGGTTGAGATTTGCCAAGCAAGGAAAATGGACAAAGATGCTCAAGCAAGAAAATGGTCATATGAAATCGCAGCTGGGTAAGAAGGGAAGTGAAAAGAATATAAAAGATTAACAACAAGGGCAGGGGACTGAAGGGCTTGATGAAATTAGGAACTAGCGAGAGAGGGATAAACCGGGTAAGTGCGTTGTGTAGACAAGAGTTAATGATCTGAAATGAGATGTTTGATATGAGAATGTGCCGTTGACAGTTCTGAAAAGGTGGGTGTGGTAACGGTGTGAGTGATGCCTAAGGGAGAAGGAAGTCAGGTCAATATCAAAAACTGACTTCAAATTTTTTGATACAATCATTTTGGATAGAAATGCCACAAAAAGGTTTTTTTTTGTTTGTTTTTTCTTACCATTTCTTGTATAATTGGAGTAGACAAAACAATTTGTCTGGTCATAATAGAGTTATCAACATAAAGATAAGTTAGATGACATACATGAGAATCCCCTCAGCATTTCCTGGTTGTTTTGCCCTTGCAATAAATTATCCCAGACACTTGTGCTTAGAGTCCCTGGGGCTGCCATTTGGAATTTTCCTGTCGATTTGTTCCTTCCAGGTCTGGTAGCCTGAAAAGTGAGTGGACTTCTTAGAATTAACTAAAACATTCTTGAGTGAGAGAGGGATAAACCAGATAAGTGAGTTGTATGGACAATAGGTAATGATCTGAAATGAGATGTTTGAAATGAGAATGTGCCATTGTCAAAGGCACCCTTATAATTGAAATCAATGAACTTGACTGAATCAGTCTGGGTTTCTTAGGGGTCCTTTAGTAAGTCCCTTCCCTCTGATCAAGTGAGGCTTTATTCTTTGAAAGGGAAGCAAGGGCACCAGGATTAGTAGAAGGCAACCCAGCCTAAGTAAATAAATAATTTAATTTATTAATAAGCTTTTATTTCTAGTAAGTAACTTTTGGTGAGACCTGATTAACTTCGTTTCTCTATTTACATGTCCAGTGCTAGATTAAAACATTTACCTTGTTTATTAATTATTTTCTTGGGAGATAGCCATTAAGTTATGAATGGCCCTGGATTTCAGTTCAGAGTTAAAATAGTTCTGATCGAGGGCTTTTAGTAGTTCACATTCAAATGACATAAAAAAACTTATTACCTACCTCTCCACTGCCTTCAAATATTCTTTCCCAGGTGGCCTTTCTCATGTATAAAATCTACCATGCATTCACTGCTTTACAAAATGCAGCAAAACACAAATTAAGGATATTCCCAAAGAGCCACTAGCCCAACCAAATCAGATATCTAAAAGGGCCCAGTAGAGTAAGCCATTTATTTTGTTTTCCTCCTCTCCCTTTTTGTAATGATAAAAATATTTTCTACTTACACCAATTGAAAGCACATGTTCACAAGCCTTTTTCCTGCAAATATTATATAAGAACGCAGAAGACTGTTCTGAGGAATCAAAACTGTCACAGTGGCTTTCATAATGTGAAGAGGGAAGTCTCTACTCCCTTGTATTTAATGAAAGCCCATCTCCTTCCACAGCCTGTTTACAATTGCTAACTCGTGGGACTTCCTATGCAAATATTTCACTGCAGAGATAGTTCCAGAAAAAAAAAAAAAGACACAGGATCTCTATTATATTTTCACAAATGCTATTGCAGGTATGGGAGATATGGAGTTGAAAAAGAAGTAATTAAGTGGAAAGGTTATAATAAAAAGGGCAGTTGGAAAAAAAACAGCACCCTGGGAATAGCAAGAGATAAAGTAGCTGGAGGCATTTGGCCTTTTCTGAATAATTCTATCACAAAAATGGCCGGCAATCAGTAGAGGTGGTTATTTGAAAACTCCACTTTAGTTGGAGAAGCACAGGTGGAATGTCATAAATATATATTTTTACATGAATGTTTTCAAAGACCCTAAATTTCTACAGATCCTCTTTTATGGGCTTCTATTAGTCCATTACATTCTCTTCAAGCCACTCACTCATTCATTCAACAATATTAGTTGGAATATTTCAAATAATACTTGAAGAATAACACACACTGCCCATAATAATACTTCAATATTTTCTTACCAGAATGAAATGAGTCTTAGAAGAGTTACTGACTAAAGTGTGTGTTGAGGGGGACTGACGGGGGTGAGGGTTGGGGGAGAAGAAATAAGCAATAGTGACAGTATTTTTTTAAAAAAACTATAAAAATTCAGTGAAGATTATACATCACTTGATGTTGCCCTAAGTTTTGTCAGTTTTAAAATATGTTTTAATTATACAGGAGTAGGTTTAAACATGGGAAATAAATATAGGCGATTTCATTATGCCTTTTTTTTAAAAATATATTTTATTGATTTTTTACAGAGAGGAAGGGAGAGGGATAGAGAATCAGAAACATTGATGAGAGAGACATTGATCAGCCACCTCCTGCACACCCCCTACTGGGGATGTGCCATGCCCTTGACCGGAATAGAACCTGGGACCTTTCAGTCCGCAGGCCGACATTCTATCCACTGAGCCAAACGGATTTTGGCAATCATTATGCCTTTTTTGAGACACTATTATATGCCAGTCACCATTCCAGATGTTATATATACAACAGATCACAAGTTACACAAAAATTATTTATCCTCATGGCTCTTGCAATCCAGGAGGAAAGAAAAGTCATAAACATAAGAAATAATTCCATTATAGTGTGTCATGAGAACTGAGAAAATAAAGTGGAGAAAGGAGAAGCAAGCGAAGGGGGCTAGGCATGCATAAGTATAATTTTAAATAGGACTTCATTCACTGCTCTATTCTGAATCCTCTCGAAGTTTCATTGCTACGTGAAAAAGCAAGATACAAAGAATGTGACTAGAAGGATGCCATTTGTATGTGGGCGGAGGGGGCGGCTTAAATGTTTTCATATTAAATGTTTTCATATTGAGGTGACATTGGTTAATAAAATTTTAAGTTTCAAGTATACAATTTGATAATACATTATCTGTATATTGCATATGTGTTCATCGAAGTCAAATCTATTTTCATCATTATACATCATCATCCTTTACTTCCTATCTGTATTTTTAAATATATTTTATTGGTTTTATATAGAGAGAAAGGGAGAAGGATAGAGAATTAGAAACATTGGTGAGAGAGAAACATCAATCAGCTGCTTCCTGCACACTCCCCACTGGGTATGTGCGCACAATGAAGGTACAAGCCCTTGACCAAAATCGAACCTGAGACCCTTGAGTCTACAGGCCAACTCTCTATCCGCTGAGCCAAACCAGTTAGGGCATGTATTTTTAAATAATATTTTTATTGCCCTACCTGGTTTGACTCTGTGGATGGACCATTGGCCTGAGGACTGAAGGGTCCTAGGTTCAATACCAGTCAAGGGCACATGCCTAGTTTGTGGGCTGGATCTCCAGTGAGGGGCATACAGGAAGCAGCCAATCAATGCTTCTCTTTCATCATTGATCTTTTTTTCTCTCTCTCTTTCTCTCCCTTCCTCTCTGAAATCAATAAAAATATATTTAAATTTTTTTATTGACTTCAGAGAGGAAGGAAGAGGGAGAGATAGAAGCATAATAATGAGAGAGAATCACCGATGAATCATTGCCTCCTGCAAGCCCCTCACTGGGGACTGAGCTTGAAACCCAGACATGTGCCCTAACTGGGATCAAACTGTGATTTCCTGGTTCATAGATTGACACTTAACCACTGAGCTACACTGGAAGGGCCTCCCACCTGTATTTTTAAGAATAAATATACTTGCTTTTATATGCATAGTCCATCTGTCTAAGGAGTTTAGCAAGTCATTAACATGGTTGCCTCCAGGCAGGAGAACTGTGTCTGGGGGTAAATGCTTTTTAATGTACCCCCTTCATATCTTGAATTTTATACTTGTGTATCAGTTTTTTAAATATTTTAATTAATTATTTAAAATGAAGTTTTACATAACTTAAAACAATCTGTAGTATTTAAATTATTTGACAACTAATCTGTGAATATAAAATAAATCTTCCGTATTTGGCATTTCCCTGCCAGTATGATAGAAAAAGTTTAATAATTATCTCTAAGGCAGAAAAGTAACTTAGAAAGTAATTGATCATCACAGTAAAAAAATATGCAGAAAAATAATGGCTTAATACTTTCATTATTCTTATTCTTCTGTTTTCCTCCTATGACCTACTTTATACTCATCTCATTTCTAATTCTGATGGAAGGTGAACAGACCAATAGATGAAGCTACATTCACTCTATATTTTTCGTCTTCTTCTTTGTATGTGAAAATACAACTAACCATCCTTTACTGGCACTAGACACAGATTGGCAAGATGCTGAAATTGCCTTTACCAATAATACTTCTAGTACGAACAGTAACTATCACCCACAGTTGAAAGTTGAATCAACTTACTAACATGTTTCTCCATCTCTTCAAACTATTTTGAACTTCATGTTCTTTGATAACATCACAGCTAAGTGACCTCCTCTGAGGCCAGCAGGTGTGTCTTGGGCCACATCCAGGTTTCTAGTGGTTTGTCAGTTCATAGCCCCAGCCAGTACCCCAGGAGAAAAAAAAAAAGTTTCCAAAATTAACAAAGACCTTGTGACTCAGAGAGAGTGAAGACAAGATAAAGAGGGCAAGGTTTACTTGCTCAGGTCCAATTCCCACAATCGCTGCCTTTCACCTCTAGTCAGTGACTTTTGAAAAATGATTATTCACTTATCTCACACACATACACACAACTCTTCCATTTGAAACTTCTCCTGAATTTCTGGTAACAAATTAGGTTCTTTAAGGCAAGCCTTGGTTTTAAATTCTTTATTGTCTTCCCTGACATCTTCACCTAACCCAGCCTCCAACACTGCCACTGTCTGGTCTATTTTCCCATCAGGACTTTTTTTGGGCACAGGTGGGTGGCACAAGGTTGTTTTGGTCTTGCTTCCTGTTCTGTGTTGGCAGGAATCCTAGAAATTGGGTAAAACCAGGTTAATCCTGGGTCTCTTTACTATACCTTTCTCAGTGTCACAGTTCAGCAGGGTTGTGGGGATTTTCTTGGTTCATTTCCCATAAAATAAAAAGAAGTTATCTGGGACAAGAAATTAATTTCCAATTCTACCAGCAAGGAGTTCCAACAACTTCAATAACCCTTCTCCTCCCATCTCTTTGCTGTCCTTTCCCTGGAGCTGGCTTCTTTCTCTGCTGCAGATTTGTGTTCTAGTAGATCACCAGCCCTCCCTAAGAGTGTGTTTCTTTCTGGGTTGTTCCAGGAAAGATTACTATTGGCTTAGCATAGGTCACATGTCATCACCAAACCAATCACTGTGAGTAAGGCTCTGTGCTTTGATTGGTTAGGCCTAAGTCTTGGGTGTATTCCTGAAATCCCAGCAGTGCTGACAATTTTACCTGGACCGCAGGGACTGAGATTGTGCAAGGGTATTTCTCAAAGGAAAATGAAGATATGATTAATAGAAAGAGAAATGGATTCTGCAAGGCTAGGACAAGAGGTCAGGGAAACCCTGACGGGTTTGGCTCAATGGATAGAGCGTCAGCCTGCAGACTGAAAGGTCTCATCTTTGATTCCAGTCAAGAGCACGTACCTTGGTTGCAGACACATCCCCAATAGGAATTGTGTAGGAGGCAGCTCATCAATGTTTCTACCTCTCTATCCCTCTCCCTTTCTCTCTGTAAAAAAATTAATAAAAAATTAAAAATGAGGTCAGGGAAGCCCCAAAGGGGCAATATTTAAAGAGATACTCATTTTCTGGCTCATGTAGGGTCAATTTTGAGAGTGAGCCCCTCCTCAAATTTTGTACTCTAGGCTCCTCACTCACACCTAGTCCTGGCCCTGGATGTTGGGCAAGCAAAAGACAAAATAATCATTAAAGCTTTATTCAAAAGTATCTTCTAAAAGTGCATGAAATATCATTATTAAAGATTAATTTCTTTGGTCTAGGCAGACATATCTCCACTAGTCCCTCAATATTTTTAATTTTTTCATGAACAGTTAGAGGGCAAATCTGTGAATCGATAAGAGCTTCCAAATACATGTTAATTAGAGATTATCAAGTCAGTCACCTCCATCCAGGCCCAGCATCTGTTGGAAGCCCTGCCCACAATCATGTGTGATCACTGTAAGAAGAGGCCCTGGAGAGGAGTGACCAAGACCTGAGACTATAGAGAAGAGGGTCCCTGCAG
>PVJN01051926.1:0-14292 GCA_004026805.1 Lasiurus borealis
TGCGTGACCGGGACCAGACCCTCCTATCTTTTGCGACTCCCCTAAATTTCCGTGCACTTCTCCCTTTTCACAGTCCAAATTCCCCCCGTATGAGTTTCGGCTGGGTCTGGGGTTTAGTGTCGTAGGATAAGGGGTTCAATGCCGTTGGGAGTCTCCGTTTCCCTCCCGTCAGAGAAAGCCAGCCAGGTACTCGGGCACCAGCTCTCCCAGCACGCGCGTCTCCGTACCTCCGCTTTTTGCAGTTCCTCTGGGTGTCTGTGAACCCCTCTCTTTCCTTCTAGCTGTAGAACTTCCACTCAGCCAGCTTTCCTGTGGTTCTGGATGATGTCTGTTCTGTCTTTTAGTTGTAGTTTTGAAATGGTTGTGCGAGGCAGCCGTGTAGGTGTTTACCTATGCCGCCATCTTCCGTCTTTTTCCCTTCTTTCTCATCTTTAAATAGCTAAATCCTGGAGTGCCAATTCCTAACACTGGGCCCGGGCACTATGTGAATCTGAGCAAAAAGAGAAAGTCTACTATTGAAACTATTTTTAACCCTCTATTTTGTTTTTTTTTACTTCAAATCCAGTTAACATTATTTTTCTTAAATGTATTTTTAAAAATATATTTTACTGATATTTTACAGAGAGGAAGAGAGAGGGATAGAGAGTTAGAAACATTGATGAAAGAGAGACATTGATCAGCTGCCTCCTTCACACCCCCTTCTGGGAATGTGCCTGCAATCAAGGTACATGTCCTTGACCAGAATTGAGCCTGGGACCCTTCAGCCCGCAGGCCCACACTCTATCCACTGAGCCAAACCGGTTTCGGAATTTTTTAAAAACATATTTAAGGAGAAACTAGAAGCAGTTTGAACTATAGCACTTTATCTATACATTGGTACCTCGAGATACGAGTTTAATTCATTCCATAACCTTGAGGCGTGGGAAACTATGAGACACTTGAGTCGAGGTAAACTGGTGGGTCCTGTGCAGCCGGCCGATCCATGTGATTACTCCTATCTCAAATGTTGCTCGTATTTCAAAGCAAAAATCACTTGCTCGATGGCTCATATCTCAAAAATCTCGTATGTTAGGGCAATAGTATCTCGAGGTACCACTGTATTTCTATTATATAATCCTAGCTAATAAAGATGGAATATGAAAATTGACCATCACTCTGCAACAATGCCCACAGCAAATTAGGAGGGAATATGCAAGTTGACATGACAAAGATGGCAGCAGCCAGGCCAGGATGCTTGCATTCCACCCCACCTCAGCCACTCTGGGCCTCTGAGCAGCGTGTGTATGTAGGTGTGGAATGGCCAGGGTGGGGTGGGACGCCTGCTATGAGGGATGTGGGAGTGGTGAAGGGAGCTACAGGGGAGTTGCAGGGCTGGAGTGAAGGCAAAAGGCAGCTCTGGCCAGAGTAAAGGTGGAAGGAAGAAGGCAGTAGCCAGAGCCAAGGCCCGGGTTCTGGGTCCTGGGTCCCGGGCGCTGGAGAGAAGTTGGTGCTGGCAACCAGGGGAATGAAGGCCTATTCTTGCACGAATCTTTAAGCATTGGGCCTCTAGTCAGACAATAAACTCCTTAAGGATCTTCCTATTCAATCCCTAAAGTAACTTGCACAAGCTACTTAATGCCCAAATACTTACTCATCATTGTCTTACATTAATATCAGAAATGAAGATAGAATTTAGGCAAAATATCTCAAACTGGCTTAGAAACCATGATTCTGGATATTTCATGAACTAGTGTAATCTCAGTAAATGTTTGTGGAAAGAATAAAAACAATAAGCAAACATTTCACATGATCAGGATGAATGTAGAACCAGTTACATTTCCACATTTAAGTCTGATAGTCATATATTTTGGCCTCTCAACTTGTGAACTATCCTCAGATTATTAGCTTTTGGAATTGTCTATAGCTGGATGATCTGGGAAAGGGTCTCCTGCAATTTTTGGATTTTATTAAAAGATCTTTCTTTTGTTAACTATTAAGACCTCTTTTGATATCATTGCCAATTTCTTGGTAAATGAAATATTATGCAATTAGAGGCCTGGTGCACAGAATTCATTAATGGGTAAGGTCCCTAGGCTTGGCTAGGGCTAGTGATCAGGCTGATCGGGGCCTCCTTTACCCTGGCTGCTGGCCAGGGCCTTCCTACATTCTGTGCCCTCCCCCCCTAGTGGTCAACACACATCATAGCAAGTGGTTGAACTCCTCAGGGGACAATTTGCATATTAAATAGGATTATATAGGATTTTCCTTGAGGCAATTTCTTTTTGGTGTATTTTCAATGAACTGTTTGTATTAATAAATGAGGTGAATAAACATTTTAGTCTTTGCACTGTATTCACATGAACAAAGGGTGATGAAATTTACAGAGGTAGATGGAATACTTTATTTCTGTATAATTAGGTAATATACTATTAAGAGATTACCAGTCAAAGACAAATGTCATATGATTTCACTTATATGTAGAATCTAATGACCAAAATAAATACAGTAGAAACAGCATCATAGATACAGAGAACAAACTGACAGCTGTCAGGAGAGGGCTAGATATAAAAGGGGGATAAATGGTGATGGAAGGAGACTAGACTTTGGTAGGTGAACACACAGTATAATACATAGATTATATATTATAGAATTGTACTTGAAACCAATGTAACTCCAGTAAATTCAATAAAAAATAAAAAGAGATTATCATAGTGACTTCAAATGATTCTTTAAAACTTTTAGTTAATAAAATTCTGAAATTTTGTACAGCTTTTTTGGACATCCTCTAATTTTGCAAAAAGATTCAATATATATTTAATTTATATAAATAGATGCGTGAATAAGGGCAATTTTATAATTCTGAGCAATTGTACCCTCTAACCTTGCATTTATACTTGAAATTCAGTATAAAAATATAGGTTGTTCAAAATTTGTGTCTTATCATCTTCCAGTAAAACATAAAGGGTTGTGACAATTTTCTAAAATGGAAAAAAGGGATACCTCTTTTTTTCATTTGGTCAATACTTCCAAACTTCTGGAAGAGTCCATTGACTTAAAATTTAAATATGGCTTCTATTCATCATATAAGATTTATGAGTGAGTTCTATTGTCAGCAAAACGTGTGCCCTCTTCCTTGCTGACTTAACAAACTGCATCTGCTTCTGCACACCACGAAAGCAATAACATACAATACAATCTATCAACCCTTTACAATTGGGCAGTGTAGACAAGGCAACGTGTAGTTTGAAGATAACTATAATCATACTGAGCTGTGTAAGGTGCTTCCAGTGCTTTTCCTTTTCAGGAATTAGTGTTCTGTGTGGAATCTGATAGAAAATGTAGGACTAAACCAGTGAATAGTGATGGAGAGGAGAAAAATCATTTCAGCTTTGGTATCATTTTTGGTGAGCAGGAGGACAGACAGGAAACTAACTTTTCCTTTGGTAAATATCCCTTACTGTCTCTCCAACAAAAGTTAACTGCTCTGCACTGAGTTTTCCCACAAAAGAACTAACAAAGCAGGTTAGATCAATAAAAACAGCATAATTTGCAGGCAGTGAAAATATACTTGAAATCCACCTTGTCCATTAACCACTAGTGTGACCTTTGTTTAGGTCTTCAGCCATTTTGAGCCTCAGTTTTCTCATATATAAAATGAGAACGAACTCATCATCTTCCCCACCCTCAAATTTGCTCAAATTTGGACATTGAAATTGCCATTCACCTCACAGGCAAAAACTCCTCTACCTTCTTGTTCCTTACATCCCATTAGACACCAAGAACTCTTGGTTCACACTGCTGATATTTTCATTCCCTTTCCTCACACCCAGTGCTTGGACTTCTACCGTAGGATTCTCCTGCTCATGCTGCCTTTGACAGTTCAGATGCTGCCTCTTCAAGGAAAATGGATCTGTTCTGAAAGTTTGTCTTCAACTTACATTATCATCTTTTGTAGTGTAACCTGTTCTCTTCATCAAGAGCTGTGTCATAGTCACTTTTGTAATCCGAGTCTTACCTCAGTACCCGGAAACCAGTAGGAGTCCAGTAAATATTTGTTGAATAAGTGAATGAATAAATGATACCCACATTGCATGGTTGTTGTGAAGGTAACCTGTGGCAAAGGAATTAAATAAATGGTATTTATCAGTCTACGAATTTGTGCACAAGTAGCTCACTGCTGCTTGCCTCAGTTGGCCACCCTCCTATGGCCGCTTGCAGCTCTCTGCCACACAGAGCTCACTGCCCCAACTGCCTGCTGTTAGCTTTACATGATGGCATCCCAACCAATTTGCATATTATCCTATTATAAGTATAGATAATTATTACAATTATTTTATCTGAAAAAGTTTGTAAATGCTCACCATGTTTTTAGGTGGCTCAATGGTAATTATTAAAGGTAAGCTATTAATCCAGATATCAATTCCACTGATTAATCAACTTTCCTCAAATTAGTTAATCATGGTTTTTTGTTGTTGTTTTTTTGTGTGGTTTGTTGTTTTTTTTTTGTTGTTGTTTGTTTGTTTTTTTGGCATCACAGCAAATGCCAAATTATTTGTAAGGTGTTTTCCATCCTTTGCTAGAGTTCAGATAAAACTATTCTCCAGAAGTGTATTTTTTCTTCTTTTTTTCCCTTATGCTATTCATGACACAGAAAATTCTTATTAGATACAATGTACTTATAGGGCTTGTTTAGAAGTTATCTTATTTATTTTTCCTAGGCACTCAGGTTCCATAAAATTTTACTCAGAACAAATATAACCCTTTACTAAAATTAATGACAACTGTAAGCCAAAAAAGAATGGGTTCAAAGGGGTTGTATGGCAAACTCCTGCCATAGCAGTGGTTGTGGTGGTGGTGGTGGTGGTAACAATCTTAGGTAACTGGCAGTGACTGGCTTTTGCAGAGCATATACCAGGCTAGAAGGAACCTTGAGTGATGAGGGACAAGAGCTACAGATGTGTGTCATTGGAAGCTCTGAACATACTAATAAGTCAACCCTTTGAGCAATTTCAGACAGAGGGAAGTAGAGTTCACTTAAATTTGTTTAAAAATCTTGACCTAAGGAATAGTTTTTTCCAGCTCAGATCAGAATGGGAGTCTGAAGTGAAAGGCACTAAGAAGAGGGACTAAAACCAGGATGAGAGAAAAAATGGGATTCAGATGGGGTCTGGGTAGAGACAATTCTTTGAGTCAGAGCTGCTTAAGGGTTTTACCAGTTCTTGGTAAAGAAGAGCCCAATCTAATTTACAACCACCCTTATATTACATGTGTGTGTAAGTACAAGCAAACTCATGGCTTAGAAAAATGCATGGGGTACTTTTCACTCACCTCAGGATATTTTTGTTATTATAAAGCTTAGAGTATGAGTACTCATTCCAGGATCACTAACTTTAACTTAAGGGGTCACCTGGCGTATAGCCAATATTCAGATGCTCAGAGAGGAAAGACTGAGAGATCATTGTTAATCCTTTCTTGAAATGCTAGTCATGTGATCACCAGCCAGAAGACTGAACCTCTTTTACCCCTTTGATAAGTACTTTGTACGTGTAAACTGATAGGAGGGGTAAGATGGTGATGTGAATTTAGAGATTTAAATAATCTAAAATGTAGACTTCCCATTTTAGTTGTTTCTCTTCTGTGAATATTGACAAGCATTTGACGTTCCCATGCATACATTCCACTTATCCAAATGAGAAAGAAGTCTGAGTAGCTCAGAAAAAGAGTGTTTGGGCAAAAGACAAAGAGAGAATATTAAAAGCAGCAAGAGAAAAACAGTTCATTACCTACAAGGGAGCACCCATATGACTGTCAGCTGATTTTTCAACAGAAACAATGCAGGCCAGATGGGAGTGGCAAGAAATATTCAACGTGATAAATAGCAAGAACCTACAACTAAGAATAATCTATCCAGCAAAGCTAACATTCAGAATTGATGGGCAGATAAAGAGCTTCACAGAGAAGAAAAAGTTAAAGGAGTTCATCAACTCCAAACCAGTATTATATGAAATACTGAAAGGTACTCTTTTAGAAGAGGAAGAAGAAAAAGGTAAAAGCCAAAAAATTGTGAACAACAAATACATATCTATCAACAAGTGAATCTAAAAATTAAGTGAATTAAAAATTTGATCAACAGAATAAACTGGTGAATAGAATCAGTAGCACAGAAAGGGAGTGGACTGATAATTCTCAGGGGGGAAAGGGGTGAGGGGTGTACAGGGAGAGACTGGACAGAAATCATATACCTATGGATGAGATTAATGGGAGGGAGCTAGTGGCAGAGGAAAGGGTGGGAGCTGGGTGGAGGGGTGCTATGGAGGGGAAAAAAGAGAAACAAATGTAATAATCTGAATAATAAAGATTTAATTAAAAAAAAACAAAAATAGAATATAAGAGACAAAAATAAAGGTCATCGAATGTAGAAAAAAAAAAGTGTTTGGCATTCTTTTATCAAAAGCACCTTGTTAAAATTTGTTTGTGGCTATTGGAAACTTTTGTAAAACTGACTTTCCTGCTTTGCTACTTGGAGGGTCTGCTGTGTAGAATGGCATGCTTTTTTGATGAGGTTGCATCTTGCAGACTTGTTTCTGTCATCACTCTGACCACATAGGCTCTTTGGTACCAAGACAAAGACGAAGAAGCCAATGACTCCAGATTTCTTTGAAAACATATTTCCTCACTTGATCTCGTTTTCCTGTAATTTGTCATTTTCTTCTGGAAAAGAGAGAGCACAACAAGCTAATTTATTTAATACAAAATCCTGGTTGCTGGTTTATCACTATCTTACTGGAATAAGCTCTGGCCTTCAGCAATATTGAGAAGGTCAAGGAATAATTTTAAGCAAAAGGTCAATTTTTAAAGTATTATCAGAAGCCATAATTTAATTAATGTACAGTATTATAATTGTATACTTAGCTTGATTGCATATTGAATGGCCTTGATAATGCTTGGACATCTTTATATATAAAGCTTATTCTTTTTCTAATTCTTAGTACAGCCTCAGAATTAAAATTATTGGATCAAAAGGGCTAAAAATTTTAATTCTCTTCAATCACTATGAAAAGTGCTTTTCAAAAAAAGGTAGAATTCATTTTACTAGCACTTGGACCAGCTGTGGGTAAAATTGCCTAATTTATCATACTTTCCTGATATTAAACATTCTCACTTTTAAAGACAAATTAATTATAGATTCATTGAAGAGCCAGGGTGTGTTAATCGGGGTTATGGATGCTTTCAAGTTTGGTTTTTATTTTTTTAAATATTTATATTGAAGATGTATATTTTTCCAATCATAAAAAGAAAATGTATTTAAAAAATAATTCATCTCCAAACTTAAGAGCACAATAAAGAAGGTTAAAAAAATGCAAGGAAATAAAACAGGTGAATATGAGGTGGTTACATTAGTGAGAACGAGTGTGAAGAATACATATGGGGTGGATATCCTGATTATTTTTTAAAAAGGTGTTTCTACCAACTAACGAAAGACTGAAAAGGATATAAGCTTACAATTATATTGTCAGAAAAATAAACTATATTAAATAAATCTTTTTTTTCCCCTAATGATATTTACTTAACAATATAATGTAGATGTTCTTTCAATAGAATTCTCATGAAATCCTTAGGCTTATTTCCCCTCAACTCGAAGCCAGACTGTACCCATTTATCCATCCTCATCTCTAAGCCAGAGATGAGAACTTGCTCTTTTAAAAGATTTCCACTAGAAAAAGAATTAGTCTTGCAGGGTAACCCATTCCTACAATTTATCAGTGACCTGAAGAATGCACATCCAAATTAAATTTTCTGGATTTAATGGAGATGAGATACAGCTGTGTAATGATTATTCTTCATGCCTTTATTTTCCAATTACAGTTTACATTTAGTATTATTTTATGTTAGTTTCAGGTGTGGTTACATAATCATATGTTTTATAAAGTGGTCTCCCTAAAATTTCTAGTACCCATCTGGCAGCATACATAGTTATTACAATATTGTTGACTATATTCCCTATGCTGTACTTTACATCCCCATGACTATTTTGTAACTTCCAAACTATATTTCTTAATCCCTTCACCTTTTCAACCAGTACCCCCAAACCCTCTCACCTCTGCTAACCATCAGTCTCTTCTCTGTGTTTATGAGTTTGTTTCATTTTGTTTGTTCATTTATTTTGTTCTTTAGATTGCACATGTAAATGAAATTATATGGTATTTGTCTTTTTCTGCCTGGCTTATTTCACTAAGCATAATACCCGCTAAGTCTATCTATGCTGTCACAAATTGTAAAACTTCATTCTTTTTAATGGCTGAGTAATATTCCATTGTATTTATGCACCACAGCTCTTATACTTATTCATCTGTTGATGGGCGCTTGGGTTGCTTCCATATCTTGGCTATTGTAAATAATACTGTAATGAACATAAGGGTGCATATATTCTTTAGATTTAGTGTTTTGGGTGCTTTTGGACATATGCCCAGAAGTGGAA
This sequence comes from Lasiurus borealis, assembly GCA_004026805.1. Classification (NCBI taxonomy): domain Eukaryota; kingdom Metazoa; phylum Chordata; class Mammalia; order Chiroptera; family Vespertilionidae; genus Lasiurus; species Lasiurus borealis. Next base: position 8,459 of record PVJN01051926.1, read on the forward strand.
TAGCTGGGTCATAGGCAGTTCTATTTTTAATTTTTTGAGACCCTCCATACCATTTTCCATGGTGGATGCACCAATTCTTATTCCCACAAAAAGTTCATGAGGGTTTGCTTTTGTCAACATTCTCACCAACACTCCTTCTTTGTAGATTTATTGATGATATCCCTCCTGACAGGCATATCCTTCATGTCTTTGACTACATACAGTTAGTTTACCTTTTTATTTTATGAAGGTTCAATCATTGCAGCTCTTTAATGATTTCCTCAGTCTAAGGCTCTATATGTCCTTTCTCAGCTCTGTTATATCTACTTTGGATCCTCTAAAGGCTTTAATTGAATCTGAGTCCGTGGAAGTTGGGTATCAAACTTGTTCTTCTTCGACACTCCTAACATTATTTCAATGTACAATAGTGTGGTTCTTCTGTCGTCTAAGTGCACTGTATAGGCATTCAGAAATAATAGTGTCGATGTAATAATAACATGCCATTTTAATATCAATTCTATACTTACTCTTATTGTTCCTATAAGGCTTAGACTAATTAAGTGATGGCCAAAGTCACATGGTCAGGGGAAGAACCAGAACTGAAACATAGCTGAGGGCAAGGGATGATTCACTTCAGAATTCAAGTTTTTAACAAACTGAGGAATTTATTAAATCAGTTACTGTGCTTGAACCACATTTTCTTACATACAGAGTGTCCCCCAAAATGTCTAAACACTTTGCATAATTAATAATTTCAATGGGTTAAATCTGAAAAGAGAGAAACATCAAGTGAGCTATCAGCTATTAAAGTGTGTATACATTTTTTTGGGGGGGACACTGTATATTAGAGTTCTTTCTAGCTACCTTTGCTGGATGAGTTTAGTCATTAGTGTTTGACTATAGGTCTGCCTAATTTTGTAGGAATTTATTTTAAATATAGGGAGGAGTAGGATGTGGAGTGTTGAGGAATGTAAGTCTTAGGACCAGACTGATAACTGCGAACCTGGACAAGTTATTTAATGTCTGTGCCTCAGTATTCTCACTAGGAAAATAAGGATGACATTTGTATTTTCCTTGCAGGGTGTGTTGAGAATTAAGTAAGTTATACATGTGAAGTGTTTAGAAGAGTGCCTGACACAGAAAGAAACAAATAAGTGCTGCTTTTATTGTTAAGAGGACATTTTCCCTGAAAGTTGTGTTCAGGGTAAACTAGGTGAGGAGGTGACCAGGTTGTTCAACTCAGTTTTTGCTTTGAAGACCACTGGGTAGCCGTGATTCAGATCAGATATGACTATAAAGTCACTTGAAGCTAGGTGGTCTTGTTCTAACCTCTTCTTTATTGGTAGGGAAGTTTAAATGTTACAGATTGAAATATTTTCTTGTGTTCTTTTTTGTTTGTTTTGTTTTGTTTTTGTGGGAGTTTTGCTCCCGACAGTGGAGCAAACAATTAAGTGTAGTAGATGCCATAAATAAACTTGAAACACCATTTACTTTGGAAAAGTCTGTAAGATGGCATTAGCAAATTTTTTTGTGACCACCTGATCCATATTTGCATTCAGGGTAATATATTGAGAATATACTTCTCACTGTGGCCATATATTTAGTGCATAAAGAGTGTTGGCTTCCACTGAGGAAAATATTTTTTGTTAAGAAGTTTAACTAAAATCATGATGCTGCTATGTATATAAAAATGCTCTCTCTCTCTATCTCTTTCTCTGTCTAACCACAAGAGACCTAAAGAATGATGAAAAAATATCTTTCCTCCTCTAGAAACAAAGATTGATAAAATGAGGTTATCTTGACAGGTGTGACCCTTAGCAAAAAAAAATGATGTGAGATATATTCATCCTCAATGCCTCTAGATCCTTCAGGATTAGTCCCTCTCCCTCTATATCTCACCTTCTCTGAACCCTTTGAGTGGCCTCCCTGTCTGTTCAAGGCCTCCTGCCCTCCCAGACACAACTGTGTCTTGTGCCTTTCTTCTATTATTTTATTCTCCGTTTTCAGCATTTCCCCATTCTGTATCCTGTTTTCTCAGAATCCCCCATGGCAGCTGGTAAATATAATATATTTTTTACTTTGTGTATCATGTAATATTTGGGACATAGTGTACCAAATATTATTCATTGTTGATTTGAAATATGAACTTAGCTAGATTCTGTTGAAAACTGAAGTAATGGGGATCCATTTTATATAGTGAAAGAAAACTTAGCTGAGTTGTGTCCTATTGTTATATGGAAAGCAGAACTTGTAAGTAGAAGCAAACTTGGATATAGTTTGCTGAGAAGACCTCTAAACAAAGCCTGATTTCTTTTCACTGCTTATAATAAAACTAGAGGCCTGGTACACAAAATTCATACATGGGAGGGTGTCCCTCAGCCCAGCCTGTACCCTCTCCAATCTGAGACCATTTAAGGGATGTCTGACTGCCCAATCAGGCAATCAGACATTCCCCTCACAATTGAGAACTGCTGCCTTCCTGATTGCCCCTAACTGCTTCTGCCTGCCAGTCTGATTACCCCCTAACCACTCCTATGCTAGCCTGATTGATGCATAACTGTTCCCCTGCAAGCTTGTTTGGCCCTAACTACCCTCTCCTGCAGGCCTGGTTTCCCTTAACTGCTTTCCCCTACAGGCCTGGGTCCCCCGCAACTGCCCTTTCCCGCAGGCCCAGTCACCCCTAACTTTCCTCCTCTGCAGGCTTGATCACCCCCAACTGCCTTCCTTGCAGGCCTGGTCCCTCCCAACTGACCTCTTCTGCTGGCCATCTTGGGGTGGCCATCTTGTGTCCACATGGGGGCGGGGTCTTTGACCACATGGGGGCAGCCATCTTGTGTGTTGGAGGAATGGTCAATCTGCATATTACTCTTTTATTAGATAGGATAGAGGCCACAGGTGGGGGTCAGCTGGTTTGCCCTGAAGGGTGTCCTGGATCAGGGTAGGGGTTCCCTTAGGGCATGGACAGCCTGAATGAGGGGCCTGTGGTGGTTTGCAGACCACTCATGCCCCCCAGCAACCCAAGCTGAGGCCCTGGTTTCTGGTATTTATTTAACTTCTATAATTGAAACCTTGTAGCCTTGAGCAGAGCCAAGACTCCTGCTTGCTCCCTGGTCACAGCCATTTTTGTTGGAATTTATTTATCTTCTTATAATTGAAACTTTGTAGGCTGAAGTGGAGGCCTTGGCTGGCCACAGGTGTGTGAAAAGCTTGGTTTCCTCCATCACTGGGGGCAATCCAAGCCTCCCATTTGCTCTGTGGCTGCAGCCATCTTGGTTGGGTTAATTTGCATACTCACTCCTGATTGGCTGGTGGATGTGGCTCATGGGTGTAGCAGAGTGATGGTTAATTTGCATATTCCTCTTTTATTAGATAGGATACAAGAGGAAAGAGATAGATTGAGGGAAGAAGTCTAAGGGAACATGAATCACGATTTAATGATTTGGAAAATTCGCAGCCTATTCAGATTGCAAAGATGCTACATTTAGGAGATTTACTGTGTGGAAAATGTGCTTTGGAGAGAATGCCAAGGGTGTGGCTAAACAATCTTTTGCCAATTCTGTGGAAGGATCAAAAGGTCCAAGCATTAATCACACAGACTTTCCTTGGAAAAGATTGTGCATGTGATCTTGCATTTTCTCTGCTATCTCAAGAGATCTAAACGATAGAGATGAATCTGAAAGTGGAGGAGCCATTTGTCTAATGGAGTGAATTTCTGAGACATATGGGCGATTCACAATGTTCATGAGAATGTTATACTGTCAAGTATATTGGCAGCTTGGACCAAAAGAGACAGAGGATAGAAGAAATGAAAGTTGTCTGACTCAAGTTATTCTACATGTAAGAAATAAGTTTAAAAGTTATTCAGCTGCAAATATGTTCTGCCTTTCATGAAAAGAATGACCTAGGCAGTAAGGCTGTTTGCCCAGAGAGTAGAGCTTCATACCCCAATGGATGAACTTTGAACCATAGAGGATTATGCCCAGGCCTTGAAACTTAGTGAATTTTTGCTTGTTGCATCTCACTATTGATTGCAACCAATGTGTTTTTTTTTTTAATTTGTTCTATTCACCTACCCCTGCTTTTGAATAGGAATGGCTATAACTGTTTTCTGTCCCACCATTAAATTTTGGGATCACATAACTAATTTTTTATTATTTTATTTTATTTTTACTGGTCCACAGAATAGAGAGGGATTTTGCCTCATGTGGACTATACTGAGAATTATGAACCATACATTATTTAAAGAATGATATTTAGGACTTTTGAGTTGATAATATTTAGATGAGACTTTAAAATTACATCTATGCTGAAATAGGTTAAGACTTACGAAGATGTTGGGATTGGGTGAGGGCATCAGAGATGAATGTAAATCTATAGTAGGCTGAACAATGGCCTCCAAAATTGTTCAGGTCTCAATCCCCAGAATATGTGAATATTTGACCTTCTATGGCAGAAAGGGCTTTAAAAATATGAATGAATTAAGAATCTTGAAATGAGGAGTGATCTTGAATTATCTAGGGTCCTTATAAGGGGGAAGATACAAGGATGAAAGCAGAGGTCAAAGAGTAAAGAAGGTGCTATGCTTCTGGCTTTAAGGATGGAGGAAGAGGCCATGAACTAAGGAACATAGGTGGCCTGTAGTAGATAGAAAAGGCAAGGAGAAACATAGTTTTGCAGTTCCATTTTAGACTTCTAATCTCCAAAATTGTAAGGTAATATATTTCTGTTGTTTTAAGTCACTAAATTTGTGGTAATTTAAAAAATATATATATTTTTAGTGATTTCAGAAAGGAAGGGAGAGGGAGCGAGAGATAGAAATATCAGTGATTCTCTCTAATGATCCCATAATTTAGGCATGTTACCTTGACTAGAAATGAACCAGGCCATCACTCTACCCACCGAGCCAAACCGGCCTGGGCAATTTGTGGTAATTTTTTACAGCAGCATCAGGAAACTAATATGCCTGGAGTCCTATATTTTACCTGGCAATCCTATTCTGGAAATAATGGATTTCATTAGATATCTATTATAGGTCAGAAATTATATACATTAACACATTTAATTCTTTCAGCAAACTTGTGATGTAGTGTCCATTTTACAGATAAGAAAAATGAGGTTTAGAGTTGGTAGTAGCATAATTTAATTTGAATCCATGTCTGAGGGGTTGAAAAGTTCAGTTTATTTGCTTCTTTACTTGTTTTCCTTTTTGTTTGTTTGTTTGTTTTTTCTTCTTTCCCCTCCTCCTCCTCCTCCTCTTCTTCCTTGTTGCTACCACCACAGTGTTGTCTATCAAGAATCTATTTCTGGGATACTCTCCCTGTATACAGAAGCACCTCTGTTTATAGAGTAAATATTTTCTTGTTTCTTATTAAAAAAATTCGAGTATAAACTAATGAGCTTCTGAATAAATAAAGTATCCACTGGAGTCTATATATATATTCAAAAAACTATACTTCAGAGATCAAATACATATTCTTTTCTGCCAAATGTTTTGGCCTGCTCTGCAAGCAAAGGATCCAAGTATTATATATTTCAACGAATGAGCCAAAACAATTAGTTTCCTTAGACAATTAAAGGAGATAATAAGCCAAAAATGCTCCACAATCAGGTTGATAGAGAATCAAATTTACTGTCCTTATTAGCAGCTTGCTTGAAATTTTTTTAATTTGAACTAATGAACGTCTAGTAACTCAGGAGAAAAATAACCCAAATGCTGCAGGCTCAGACCACTGCTAACCAAGGAGCTAGTCTTTAATCGGGGATGGCCAGAGGCACATACTCCTCTTCATTTTCAACTTGAGGTAATTCCACCATCCTCTCCCTGCCCCTCCCAACCCCCTACTAAAATCTCATAA
>PVJN01051927.1:0-14292 GCA_004026805.1 Lasiurus borealis
GACGACTTCCATATCTATGTCTACGACTTGGTGAAAAAGTTCTAACTGTTAGTTACAACAGTTAGATTTGGTGAAAAAGTTCTAACTGTTAGTTCTAACTGTTAGTGTAAATTTGCCGCATTTGTTTTCTGGAGGCAGATGTATAGGTTGTGGGTTTGCAAAATAATGTTGTTTTTCATTGTGTTGGAGTTTAAGGTCCTGTTGATTTGGCATCGTTGCCAGCATAACTGTTGTTTGTTCTGAAAAAAATACAAATGTGTGTGGCCATGACATGCTGTGTGGAAGGACTTTACATGTGGAAGAGCCTGGGTGGCTGGGGCATGAAAGGAAGGGACAGCTGTAAATTTAGACTGTGAATAAAGTTCGTCTTGCATCTTCATCAGTCATCTAAAAATGGAATGGGACTTAGCGGGCTGCCCTAGGAAGGAGGGAGGAGAAGGCACTGGAGATGGGCTGTGGGGGGAGGGCAGAGGGGAGGATGCTGCTGAGGGACATGTGGGGAGGGGCCAGAAATGGAGGGGCTCCCTGGGGGAAGGGGAGGTTTTAGGAGGGGGTGGCCCCCAACTGGGAGGAGATGAGAATCACAGAGGGAGGGAGATCCCGGGGCTTAGAGGAAAACAGACTAAATTCCTGGAGTACAGAGGGCACAGGGAATCTCAGAAGAGGTCCAGAGCAAGGGGAGGGAGAAAGACAACGCTGGCGGGGATTTGGGGAGAGGCTAAAGGATACTCGCTCTCAGGTGGTGGTTCCTAGGCATGTGAGGACCCCAGGGCCAGGGGTACTGAAGAAGCAGAAGAATACTAAGAAGAAAGCCTGGCCCAGGGGGTGAGCTACAGAAAAAGAGGTGTGGGGAGTGGGCCCAGGAGAGAGGGGAGCCCCCGGAAAAACTTGCCCTTCTGACTGACAGGTCCACGTTGCGGTCCCTGGCTCTGGGCACAAAGGATGTGGCAAAGGAGAGCAACCAGGTGGCTAGGGGTTCCCTAGAAGGGCATTTTGACAGGGATGGCTCTAGGGTTAAGCAGGAGCCAGGGTTATACCTAAAAGGTTTATTTCAGGGACTTCATGCCACAGCTGCAAAGCAGGACCTCGGACCCTCGGCCTAAACACCCTCACACTGTACCTTCAGCCTGTGGCTGTGGGCGGCTTCAGGACCCAGGTGCAGCAAATTGTGGACCTGTCTGAACAATTACTGTAGGAATGGGGCGGTGGGGCCCTGGGGTCTTAGCGCTGTGCCATGCCACCTTCGGGGAGCATTTTATCCTCAAAAAATGGGACCTTGCAGGAACAGCAGCCCCCGTCCCCTCCTCGTTCTTTCTCTGGCGGGACTGCACCTGCTTCCTGGGGAGGAGGACGTCAGAGGATGGCGCCTGCTGTCACACAGGACAGTCCCCACTCCTCAGAGTTGACTTTGGTCCATGCCGCTCACAGTTGGCACCGGCCAGGGCTCCACCAACAGGTCTGCTGTCCCCAGAAGCCCCATCTGCGGGCTCTGTCCCAGCAGGTCGGCTGGCTCTCGGGGAACTCCTGGCCGGTTTTGCCCGCCCCAGGCCCCCGGGGAGCAGTGATGGGAGTTTGTGCCGCTGTATTTCAGGTGAGATAGATGCATGGGAAGTCAGACTGGCTCTGAGGCTTGGTGTAACTCGCTCCTTTGGCTCTGTATGCCACACAGAGGTGCAGTGGTTGTTGGTGTGAGGCTGCAGTAACCCCAATAAAGTCCCTGCGAGATAGGGTGTCCTGACGCATGCGCCCTTCTCTTCCTCTCCTCCTTCCCTTTCCCCAGTGCTGCCATGGAAGGTGCCCTCAAAACCCTCTCTCCGGTTTACTCCTCCCACATTTCACCAAAATATACCCCCCTTAATGACAGAGTTCTGGTCATTCCCCACCACCTAGCTTCAACTAACTCCATGTGTCGCAGTGGGAGGATGAGGGAGGAAGCTTCCAAGAGTTAAAGAGTTTGTAATTCATCTTCATTCTCCACCCAACATGACCTGAAGATGTCTGCTTCAAAAATGACACCAACAATCCCACCTCATCATAGCAGGGGTTAATTTTCTTTCATAGATCACACGATTTAGGCTGACAAACACCTGTCTGATACTCATGGGCTCCTTTCAGCCAGCTGTCCTGTTTTCTTTGATCTTCCTGTTTTTCGTTTTCTAATTAACATAGTTTTCTATGCGTTTATAACTACTTGGACATTTGGGAGATTTCTTATTTCTAGCACACCTGTAAAAAAAAAAAAAAAAAAAAAAACAAAAGCAAACAGGATTATGGTGCACATTCCAACAAGGATACAGCAGCTGGGACTGAGGAAGGGCTCCGCCCATTATAGACTCAGATGCTCTCAAGTTGGCCACGCCCCCAGCAGGCCTGCTTCACTCTAAGGAATAAAATGCCCAGTTGCCCGGGGAGGCAGTCTTGGGAGCAGCTTTTCGGCAAGACCTAGGGAAAACTAGCTCCCCTTTTGGCTCACTTTGACCCCATTTTTGTCTGTTTTAGCTTCATCGCGCCGACAGTAACCACAGGTAGCTCTCTGCTGCTAGGCAGCCTTCTAGGCACGGGCACATAGGATGCGGTAATGATCAAAAGAAACAACATAATCCTACCCTCTTGGCACTTTGATTTCAGTGTGCCAGCCAGTAGGCACGTATATTCAATAGATAGAAATTACTTTCAAAGTGCTAGTTGTTAGGAGGGAAGATCCGGAGAGCAAGGAGTGAGGAATGGAAATTCCAGACGGGAGTCTGACGTTGATAAGAGAGGAAGGCCAGGGAGAGTCTCCCTGAGAAGGCGGCTTTGGCCCTGGGCATGTCTGGGGAAGGAGAATTCCAGATACAGAGTCAGCAAGGGCTGAGCTCCTAAGACATGTGTGGTCTCCCATGTTCTAGAGACACAGGGTACCAGCATGGCTGAAGCTGAGGGAGTGAGAGAGAGTTCAGAGAGGTGGGGGGATCTGGGAGAAGCAGAAACTTTAGAGCCTTGGAAGTGCTAGCATGGAATTGGTTTTACACCGAGTGTGATGAGGAACCATTTGAATATTTGAAACAAAATTGTGATCTGATTTGTCTCCTATTTTCACCGGGTCACTCTGGAACCTCGTGCAAGTACTTGGTATGCATTGCAAGGATTAAAACAGGGCGGTCTGATATCAGAGACCTATAAACTGATTTGCATGCATGAAAAGGGAATCATCATAAGTGACATTTCATATAAATGACAAGTGTCTTTTTATTCAATAAAGGGTGCTAGATTAATCTGTTTGTCATACGCCAAATAGGAAACATAGCTCTTCCTCACGCCTTGTACAAAAATAATTTCCAAGGGGATAAAGGTTAACACTTACATTTAGAAAGTAAATTTATACCATTTTTAAATTCAAATGGAAGAGGCTGTTTATAGTTTTTCTAATGGGAATGGGGAACATTTTTTAAAGGGACATAATGCTGTATAATTTACTTCGTTAACTAAGTGTATTGTTTTCTACTTGTCAGAATATAAAGTACCTAAGTATGTGATGTCCCTTCTTTTTTTCACTTATGTATCCCAGATACTTAAAATAAGATCTGGCAGCAGATTTGGTGCTCAGTACTATTTCTTTTTTTTTTTTTAATATATTTTATTGATTTTTCACAGAGAGGAAGGGAGAGCGATAGAAAGTCAGAAACATTGATGAGAGAGAGAGACATTGATCAGCCGCCTCCTGCACACCCCACACTGGAGATGTGCCCGCAAGCAAGGCACATGCCCCTGACCGGAATCAAACCTGGGACCTTTCAGTCCGCAGGCCGACACTCTATCCACTGAGCCAAACCGGTCTCGGCTCAGTACTTTTTCTTGAGTTTTTGTGTCTCAGCGATAATCAGAAAACTTGCAATTAAAATGACATACAATTAATTTCACATGCATTAGATTAGCAACTGGCATGAAGTTTGAAAATGTGTTGTCAACTAGATAAACAAGTGGCAGAATCTATGCATTATTGGTAGGAGTTCAGATGGAGATAAATTTGCCATTTTATAGTGGGTTGGAAGATGGTATATTCCAGCAATTTTACTTTTTACGTTTTTGGAAGACAATTCCGTATGGATCTTTCATGTTTCTCTACATCTTGCAAGCAACCACTGAATGTCTTTGTCTGCTACCTTCTCTGGAAGAATGTTTGGCTAACAAACATCTTTGTAAGATGAGATGGTGGTTCCCTTTGTTGCGATCGGCAGGAATATATGTTACAATATAATAAATAGAACGTCTGGAGGCATGGTTACTGCCCATTATAAACGATGAGGTTAATTAAACTGAAAATTTCTCTCCTCTGGTGTCTGTATGTGTTCAGATACCCATTTCGCCTCACCCTATGGTGAGTGGGCCTCAGGGATTTAGGGTGAAATTGCTGCTACTCTGGCTATCGCTGTTGCTGTGGACACTGAAATATTAATGAGGAGGAACTGAGGAAGAGGTTGCAGGAGGGGTACCAGGGAGTGGATTCACAGACAGACGCTGGAACCATCATTCTTTGTTGCAAATTCAACTCTTGGTGGGGTCTCAAGCTCACGCCATTGTAACAAATAAAGCGAAGATGGATCCTGAATAAGCAGCATGTTTTGTCTCTCTTCAGTAACAGAGACAGACAATGCGCTGCGAGTTAAGGGACGTTAAATCACAAGAACTTCGGGTAGAACTTTTGCTAGTTGAAGTTGGATATGTGAGAACTGAGCAAAAAAAAATGCTTGTAAAGTGAAGAATGTAAACAGCTTGGCTGTCTTATGACTCAGCCCATCCATCACATGATCATACAAGCTTTAAATACTTACAGCGATGATAGCAAAGAACTCAAGTTACTTTTTGTTTGGGGTTCGTTGGTTTTAGTAGTGGTTACTGTCTGCTTAAGGTAATACTGGCCCTCTTGGGGAGATTTTCTAAAACAACCCATCTCCCATGTATATCATAAATGAGTCATTAAGTAGTATTTGGGCTCTTACTGCCCAACATGTTTTTTTAATGTATTTTTTGTTAATTTTTTACAGAGAGGAAGGGAGAGGGATAGAGAGTTAGAAACATCAGTGAGATAGAGAGACATCGACCAGCTGCCTCCTGCACAGCCCCCACTGGAGATGTGCCTGCAACCAAGGTAATGCCCCCGACCGGAATCAAACCCGGGACCTTTCGGTCCGCAGGCTGACGCTCTATCCACTGAGCCAAACCAGTTTCGGCAACTGCCCCCCCCCCCAACATTTTACTAATGAAGTTCACCACCGAAGAATGAGAGACAGAATCAAAGAAATGTAGATAAATTCTTGATGATCAATCTCTCACCCTTGGAAAACTTCCCCAGCTCTTATCCTGAAACGATGGGAGGAAAGAAGAGAGATTATTTTCCTAATGAGGTAGCAGACACCCTGGGTTATTTTGAATTTCTCACAGAAGTGGATTGCTGTGTGAACCCAGTCAGCCAGTGTGTCTTTGAAAGCCAGTTTTTCTGAAAAATAGTGTGATCGTGCCTGCTGAGTCAAAACATTGTCTAAGGCAAAAATAGACGATGTTAGCCATGAGGGTTTTGCCACCTGATACAGAGCGTGGAGTCATCTGAAAACATGGAAAGTGAGATGACACGAGGCACAAGCAGCCACTATGTCACACGGAATTGAAAGTAAATGCAAAGCCTTCCTAAAGGTACAGAGCTGCTCTCTCCTATGACCCTGAAAACCATCTCCCTCTCTCCCTCTCCCCCCCTCCCTCCCTCCCACTCTTTCTTCTTCCTTCTTATTTTTTATTTCACCCATCCACTTACACCCACTCCTTGAGCAACTGTCACTCAACATGTTCTCGATATTTATGGATCCTTTTCTGTTTTATTTATTCCTATGTTTTGCTTTTTAGATACCGCCTATACGTGAAATCATACAGTATTTGTCTTCTGTATCTTTGTTATAGTAAATATGCTGCAGTGTATTGTTTTTAATTAGTGTGCTTTTTTTCTGTGGATAAATACCCAGAAGTGGAATTGCTGGGTCATATGGCAGTTATATATGTATATATATTTTTTCTTTTAAAGATCGTATGTACTGTTTGCCATAGTGGCTGTAGTAATTTACAATTGCACCGACAGTGCAAAAGGGGTCTCTTTGCTCCACATCTTCCTCCGTGCTTGTTGATTGACTTACTGATGGTAGTCATTCTAGTAGCTCTAGATGATATCTCATTGCGGTTTTAATTTGTACTTCTCTGATGATTAGTGATGTTGAGCAGTTTTTCATACGTACGTTCGCCATTTCTCTGTCCCCTTTGGAGAAGTATCTATTCAGATGCTCTGCCTATTTTGAATTGGATTGTTGTTGTTTTTAGTGTTATGAGTTCCTTATATATTTTGTATATTAACCCCTTGTCAGATGGGGTTAATAGACACATATTAATATCTTTCCTCCTTCAGAAGGTTGTCTTTTGGTTTTCTTGATGTTTTTCTTTTTCTTTTTTTAAAAATATATTTTATTGATATTTTACAGAGAGGAAGGGAGAGGGATAGAGAGTTAGAAACATCGATCAGCCACCTCCTGCACGCCCCCCACGGGAGGTGTGCCTGCAACCAAGGTACATGCCCCTGACTGGAATCGAACCCGGGACCCCCCAGTCCACAGGCCGACACTCTATCCATTGAGCCAAACCGGTTTGGGCTCTTTTTCTTTTTTTTTTAAATATATATTATTGATTTTTTACAGAGAGGAAGGGAGAGGGATAGAGAGTTAGAAACATCGATGAGAAAGAGACATCGATCAGCCGCCTCCTGCACGCCCCCTACTGGGGATGTGCCCGCAACCAAGATACTACATTCCCTTGACCGGAATCGAACCCGGGACCTTTCAGTCCGCAGGCCGATGCTCTATCCACTGAGCCAAACCGGTTTCGGCTTGATATTTTTTCTTCACTGTGCAAAAGCTTTTTAGTTTGATGTAGTACCATTTATTTATTTTTGCTTTTGCCTCCCTTGCTGGAGGAGACATAACAAAAAAGATATCGCTGAAAGCAATGTCAGAGTTTATTCCCATGATTTTTTTTTTTCTGGGAGTTTTATGGTTTCAGGTCTTACGTATAATGCAAAGCCTTTCTAATAGTCCAGGGCTGCTCTCTACCTCCATGTTCTCTGGATCCTCCGCTCCTTTAACCCAACCACAGCTACTGCTATGAGGAGAAAAATGCTTACTAGTAGAGATGAGGCTGAGTCTTCTCTGTCCCTAACGGAAATCAAATGCTCCATGCGTCCATCTAAGTAGGCTGAGGAGTTATGGTGAGGGGAGAGAATCCATCTTTTATGGCTACCCCAGTCACCACTCTACAGGACCTGTGGAAGGCGTCAGCATCTAGATACTACTTATAAGTGAAATCATACAGTATTTGTCTTCCTTATCTCAGTTCTAGAATCTCTGGAGGAAAACGAGAAAACTACAGCTATGATTAAATACTTAAAGAAAACGGGAGATGCAAGATCTCTATAAAGCAGGCATGTATGTTCGCTTTAAAAGTAAGAAGAGCTGAAGACTTATAATGATCATTGTCAAATAAATTGTTTCTCCTGTAGTCTCGGCTGTTGCAAACAGTATGACTCTAATTAACCCGTTATACACACTAATGGCACATAGTACAGTCTTTTGAACACTTACGGTGCCTTTTCTCCCCATACTACTGGCACCTGAGGATCAATGTCTGTTCACATTTATGTGACAGACCTCTGGTATATGTTTTGTAGTACTTCTTCAGAGTTACCGAAACTCCGTTGTCCTTTGTGAAAATTGGATAGGTCAGAAATTAGTGCAAGTGCTTATACACTCTGATTTCCCACAATTTCACCACATACATGATGTCCCGATGGTCAGTAGTCACAAGCTTTAAAGAGTTGGTTATGGTATTATCACACATTTCTTAGGAAGAGTGGCTGAAAACCTCCAAAGTCATTTGAGACCTTGCTTGCCCGGTAATGTTTCTTGGGATTGTGTAGGCAAATTTACAATACTGAATCTTCAGGCAGTCAAAAATGTCTCCTCAGCCCTCATTAATAAAAGGAGGACTGGCACGAAACTGGACCCTTTGGATACTGGAAACAGTTTGTGATTATTTGGGCATTCTGCTTGGTCCGTTAGATCAACTCATTCACATAGCATCTTTTGAGGGGGGCGGGGCAAAACCACGTACTATTATGGAAACTGTCCAGCAAGCTGTGTCATGCCGTCGTTAGTGCCCTACATTTATAATGAACACTTTGAGCTCTATGTCTCTGTAACTGATGATTTTCCAATTGGTCTCTCGGGCGAAAGGAAGCAGTCTCTGCCTGGAGGTGTGCCTTGGAGTTTGGGGTTCAGCTTTTCTTTGACATAAGTGTTAGATATGTCCCTCTTGAAAAGCAACTATTAATGTGCTACTGGGTTCTTTTCATAACTGAACATCTTTCTTTTTAATATATTTTATTGATTTTTCACAGAGAGGAAGGGAGAGGGATAGAAAGTCAGAAACATCGATGAGAGAGAGACATCAACCAGCCGTCTCCTGCACACCTCACACTGGAGATGTGCCCGCAAGCAAGGTACATGTCCCCGACCGGAATCGAACCTGGGACCTTTCAGTCCGCAGGCTGATGCTCTATCCACTGAGCCAAACTGGTCTCGGCCATAACTGAACATCTTAACCATAGAGGCCTTGTATCTTTCTGGTCTGAAGTTCCCTTTTTGTAATGATTAATTCCAAAATAACACCTATTATGGTGAGAAAAGATCAACAAACCTTGCTTGCAAAAGGTAAATGATATATATTAAAACTTACCTGTCCTTACTCCAGTGATATATAATCTTTTAAAAATTTTTCACCTGAGGATATGTTTACTGATTTGAGAGAGAGAGAGAGAGAGAGAGAGAGAGAGAGAGAGAGAGAGAGAATGACTCGTCAGACACATAGATTGGTTGCCTCCTGTACATACACTGACTGTGGAAAAACAATCTATCTATATATAAGCCTAAAATGCAAATTGTTCCTGTGGGAGTTCTACCAGGAAACTGATTGCTCATTATGACGTGCGCTGGCCACCAGGGGGCAGCACAGGACGAAGAGAGGCCCTAGTCTGCACCGGGGAAAGGGAGGCCCCCAGACAGCAGCTGGCAGCTGGAAGGAAGGTCTGGCTGGCAGTCGGAATGCCCGAATTGCCCCAGCTATGCCTAGGGGCCCTACCCGTGCACAAATTCCATGCAATTGGCCTCTAGTTTTAAATATATTTCATGCAATAAACATTCATATTTTAAGAAGAAAATATTTCAAATATAATAATATTACCAAAACGAACACAGTATAATATCACAAAAGTTGTAGGAAATATTAAAAATCTGCAAATAACAGAATTACTTCTATTATATTCTAAAATATTTTACCCCTCTGGCTCTATTTTTGTTCATTAGCTCATGTTGTTCATTATATTCCACAAATGAGTGAGATCATATGATATTTATCTTTCTCTGACTGGCTTATTTCACTAAGTATAATGCTCTCCAGGTCCATTCATGCTGTTGCAAATGGTAAGAATTCTTTATTTTTTTTACAGCAGTGTCATATTCCATTGTGTAGAGGTACCACAGCTTTTTAATTCACTCATCTGCTGATGGGCACTTAGGCTATTTCCAAATCTTAGCTATTGTAAATTGTGCTGCTATGAACATAGAGGTGCATATATCCTTTCTGATTGGTGTTTCTAGTTTCTTTGGATATATTCCTAGAAGTGGGATTACTGGGTCAAATGGGAGTTCCATTTTTAGTTCTTTGAGGAAACTCCATACTGTTCTCCACAGTGGCTGCGCCAGTCTGCATTCCCACCAGCAGTGCACAAGGGTTCCTTTTTTTCCGCATCCTCTCCAGCACTAGTCGTTTGTTGATTTGTTGATGAAAGCCATTCTGACAGGTGTGAGATAGTACCTCATTGTTGTTTTGATTTTCATCTCTCAGATGAATAGTGACTTTGAGTATGTCTTCATATGTCTCTTAGCCTTCTGTATGTCCTCTTTCAAAAAGTGTCTATTTAGGTCCTATGCCCATTTTTTGATTGGATTGTTTATCTTCCTTTTGTTAAGTTGTATGAGTTCCATGTAAATTTTGGAGGTTAAGCCCTTACCTGAAATATCATTGGCAAATGTGTTCTCCCATGCAGTGGGATTTCTTGTTTTCCTTTGCTGGGCAGAAGCTTTTTATTTTGATCTAGTCCCATTTGTTTATTTTCTCCTCAGTCTCCACTGCCCTACGAGCTGTATTGGTAAAAATATTGCTATGACATATGTCTGATATTTTGCTGCCTATGGAGTCTTCTAAGATTTTTATGGTTTTCCTTCTTACATTTAAGTCCTTTAACCATTTTGAGTTTGTTTTTGTGTATGGTGTAAGTTGGTGATCTAGTTTCATTTTTTTTGCATGTATTTGACCAAATTTCCCAGCACCATTTATTGAAGAGATTGTCTTGACTTTATTGTATGCTCTTGCCTCCTTTGTCAAATATTAATTGAGCATAATGGCTTGGGTAGATTTCTGGGTTCTCTCATTTGTTACATTAATCTATATGCATGTTCATGTGCCAGTACCGGGCTGTTTTGATTATGGTAGCTTTGTAGTATAATTTGAAATCTGGTATTGTGATTCCTGAAATTTTTTCTTTCTCAAAATTGCTGAAGTTATTCAGGGTCTTTTTTGATTCCATATAAATTTTTGGAGTACTAGTTCTAGCTCTATAAAATATCCTATTGGTATTTTAATGGGAAGTGCATTGAATCTATAGATTGCCTTGGGTAGTATGAACATTTTAATGATATTGATTCTACCAATCCATGAACATGGTATATTCTTCTACTTATTTATATCTTTCTCTCTCTCTCTCTCTCTCTCTCTCTCTCTCTCTCTCTGATGTCTTGTAATTTTCCAAGTACAGTTTTTTTTAAAAAGTATATTTTATTGACTTTTTACAGAGAGGGATAGAGAGTTAAAAACATCGATGAGAGAGAGACATTGATCAGCTGCCTCCTGCACACCCCCTACTGGGGATATGCCCGCAACCAAGATACATGCCCTTGACCAGAATCGAACTTGGGACCTTTCAGTCCGCAGGCCGACGCTCTATTCACTGAGCCAAACCCGTTTCAGCCAACTACAGGTCTTTTCCTTCTTTGGTTATTCCTAGGTATTTTTATTTTTTTCTTGCAGTTGTAAACGGGATTGTTTGTTTAGTTTCTCTTTCTGAGAATTCATTATTGGTGTATAAAAAAGCCATCGATTTTTGGGTATTGATTTTGTATCCTGCTACATTGCCAAATTCATTTACTAAATGTAGTAGTTTTTTGGTGGAGTCTTTAGGATTTTCTACGTATAATATTATGTCATTGTGAATAATGAGAGTTTTACTTCCTCCTTTCCAATTTGGATGACTTTTATTTCTTCTTCTTGTTTGGTCACTGTGACTAGGACTTCTAGTACTATGTTGAATAAGATTGGTGAAAGCAGACATCCCTGTCTTGTTCCTGTTCTTAGTTTTTGCCCATTGAGTATGACGGCTGTAGGTTTGTCATATATGGCCTTTATCGTGTTAAGGTATGCTCCCTGCATTTCCACTTTGCTGAGAGTTTTTTTTTTTAATATATTTTATTGATATTTTTACAGAGAGGAAAGGAGAGGAATAGAAAGTCAGAAACATCGATGAGAGAAAGACATCAATCAGCTGCCTCCCGCATGCCCCCCTACTGGAGATGTGCCTGCAAGCAAAGTACATGCCCACAACCAGAATTGAACCTGGGACCTTTCAGTCCCCAGGTTGATGCTCTAATCACTGAGCCAAACTGGTCTCGGCTGCTGAGAGTTTTTATAAAAAACTAGAGGCCTGGTGCATGAAATTTGTGCATGGGCAGGATCTCTAGGCCTGGCCAGCGATCAGGGCCAATCAGGGCCTTCCCTCCCAAGCTGCCGGCAACCAGCTGCCCACCAGGACCTTCCTTCATTCTGTGCCACGCCCTGGTGGTCAGTGCACATCATAGCGAGCAGTCAACCTTCCAAGGTGACAATTTGCATATTAGTCTTTTATTATATAGGAAGGGTGTTGGATTTTGTCGAATGCTTTTTCTGTGCCTATTGATATGATCCTATGATTTTTGTCTTTCAATTTGTTTATTTGATGTATCACATTTATTAATTTGTGAATATTATACCAGCCTTGCATCCCTGGAATAAATCCCAATTAGTCATGGTGTATGATCTTTTTTAGTTTATTGCTGGATCCTATTTGCTTACAACTTGTTGAGGATTTTAGCATCTATGTTCATCAGGGATATTAGCCTCTAATTCTCTTTATTTGTAGTGACTTTATCTAGTTTTGGTATTATGATAATGCTGGCCTCATAAAAGGAGTTTGGAAGTGTTCCTTCCTAACAGAATTTTTGACATAGTTTGAGGAGTATAGGTGTTAGTGTTTGAATGTTTGGTAAAACTCTTCTGTGAAGCTGTCCCGACCTGGGCTTTTGTTTGCTGGGAATTTTTTGATTACTGCTTCTATTTCATCAGTTGTTCTTGGCCTGTTCAGGTTTTTGGATTCCTCCTGATTCAGTTTTGGGAGATTGTATTTTTCTAGGAATTTGTCCATTTCATCCACATTGTCCAGCTTGTTGGTATATAGCTGTTGATAATATTTTCTTATAATCCTTTTTATTTCTGTTGTGTCAGTGGTTACTTCTCTACTTTTGTTTCTGATTTTATTTATTTGGGACTTCTCTTTGCTTCTTGATGAGTCAGGCTAATGGTTCATCAATTTTGTTTATCCTTTCAAAGAACCAGCTCTTGATATCATTGATTTGTTGTCGTTTTCTTTTTTTATATATATTTTATTGATTTTTTATAGAGAGAGGAAGGGAGAGAAATAGAAAGTCAGAGACATCAATGAGAGAGAGACATGGATCAGCCGCCTCCTGCATGCCCCACAGTGGAGATGTGCTCGCAAGCAAAGTACATGCCCCTGACCGGAATCAAACCTGGGACCTTTCAGTCCGCAAGCCGACACTCTATCCACTGAGCCAAACCGGTCTCGGCTGTTGTTGTCGTTTTTATAGTCACTTGTGAGTGTCCCCCCTCCACGTCCTGTGTGGTTCAGGGTTCAGGTTCAGGGTTCGGGTTCTGGAGGAGGCTGCACACAAATAAGAGACTAGACAAGAAAATATAAATTTGGGGATTGAGGGCCAGGCTTGAGCCCAGCTCAAGAGAAAGGACTCTGTTTTGCTCTGGCCTTTCGATCCCTTTTATTCCAGCTTTGGGATATACCCATAGCCCTTAAACAGGGAATTCCAATGATAGCCAATCGGCAAGGATTTACATAAAACTAAAAGGTGGCAGTTGCTTCAGCTCCCATTGTCTCAACTAAACAGTGGTTGCAGAGCTCTGACTTTTCAGAACTCAAGGTCTCCAGCCTTCCGGGTTCCTTGTCAACACCTCTCTGCTAGTGAAGACAATGGGCGGCTTCCAACATCTCCCCCTCTTCTTTTCATTAGTAAATCTTGCATGGTTAAGGCTGCCTGAAGGGTTCGAGTCCTCTTAAGACTCTTCATTCCACATCTGCAGACTAGAAATAAACATGTGAGAACAAAAATGAGATAAGCAATTGCGGTTATGCTGAGAGGCAAATGCAAAGATATCCAGTGGAAGGGATTAAATTCTTTCATGTCCTTTTTCAATTGCTGCCAGACATTCAAAGAATTAGTTTGGAAGTTTGCTTGGGATAATTGTAATTCTAAAATATCAAGAGTTGTGTTGCCGAGACCGGTTTGGCTCAGAGAATAGAGCATCAGCCTGCGGACTGAAGGGTCCCAGGTTCGATCTGGTCAGGGGCATGTACCTTGGTTGTGGGCACATCCCCAGTGTGGGGCGTGCAGGGGGTGGCTGATTGATGTCTCTCTCTCATCGATGTTTCTAACTCTCTATCCCTCTCCCTTCCTCTCTGTAAAAAAATCAATAAAATATATTTTTTTTTAAAAAAAGAGTTTTGTTACCTTTGTCTCCAAGCATCAACAAGATGATTTTTTATGGATTCCCAAGGGTTCAAGGTACTATTATAGGTAAGAGGGGGTAACACAAATCTGGGAAAAATTATAATGACATTGTAAGAATATTCTTTGCTCTAGGCAAGTGGTCGGCAAACCACGGCTCGTAAGCCACATGCGGCTCATAAGTCGCTGTTTGCTGCTCTGTTGACTAATGAGTTTGCCGACCACTGGACTAGACTAAATGTTACTGTGTAGTTGGAAG
>PVJN01051928.1:0-14291 GCA_004026805.1 Lasiurus borealis
GCGGTGTCAGCAGCAGCTGCACCACATTAAAAATAACACAGGTTCTCAGGCCCAACCCTACATCTCCTCTCCTCCCCACCCCCCAAATCAGAAGGCAATTGCTTTCTCACCCCCGTCTCCCAAGTTTAACAGTTACCAATAGGAGGGCTCCTGCCAATTTGACACTGAAATGGAATACCATAGGCCCAGGAGCTGAATCATGGCAGACCTGAATCACGACCCTCCCCCCACCCCCCCCAACCCCCGCCAGCCGCTGTGAAACCCTGGGGCAGTCCCTTCACCTCTGCATCTCAGCTGCCTCATCTGTAAAATGGGAAACCCCTGCCT
The DNA here is from genome assembly GCA_004026805.1 of Lasiurus borealis. Taxonomy (NCBI): domain Eukaryota; kingdom Metazoa; phylum Chordata; class Mammalia; order Chiroptera; family Vespertilionidae; genus Lasiurus; species Lasiurus borealis. The sequence continues at coordinate 328 of PVJN01051928.1, forward strand.
GCCTCATGAGTTAAGATGAAAGAACGGTATAGCCTGGCTTGGCAAGTGCTCAAGCAATGGTAACTCACACAATAGTAACAATTTTTTTTAAAAAAATAATAAAAACAACAGCATTTCATGGCAGGCAGAGGGGGCAGAACTGCATTCGAGAACAAAAAAAGAGCTTATGTGACAGGAGAAATAGGTTTGGCGAGGCCTTTTCCTTAATTGTTCCCACTTACTAGGCCTCATAAATTATGAATAAATGTATATTATTAGCTCAACTTGACACAGGAAAAAGGCTTTTATCCAAATTTAGGTCAAATGTCTTAATTGGCATTTTGTAAGAACCCGGCATGCATGGGTAGCAAGCTTCTCTCGCGTGGCCGTCCCCTGCTCCGGCCAGGGAGCCCAGTGCTCGGGCAGCCTCTGCCGCCAGGGACACCCCAACCACCAGAGCCCTCCACCTGCCCAGCCTTTCTCCGGCCCACATGCATTCCACAACCTCGAACACTGAGCACTGTGCCACCCCAGGCCCTGCCAGCACCCTGCCCACCACTCAGCTGCCTTGGCCACGGAGACACTGGAGTGGATTCTCAGCCCACTCTTGGGGATTTCCTTAGATGGACGACTGGTTTGGTTTAGTTTTTGGCTATTATGAAGTCTACAATATGTGTAAGCCTTTGTGTAGGCATATGTCTCTATTTCTCTTGGGTAAATACCCAGGAGTGGACTTGCTGGGTTCCATGGTAAGTGTGTGTGACTTAAAAAAGCTACAAGTTGTTTTCCAACGACGTTGTACCACTGGACATCTATCATCAGTGTGAGGGTTCCAACTGCTCTACACCCTCACCGGCACTGGGCACTGTCACTCATTTTAATTGTAGCCACGCTAGTGGGTGCACTTAGCAAATGCTACAGCCAAGCACAGTGACACAGAAGACTCAGCTCATTCCTTCACGAGTGGGCATCTTTGTGGGCGAAGAAAACACATAAGTACTTTATTATAGATCACGGTAGCGCTGCTGAAACAAACCAGGTGTGCTGATGGAGGTAACGAGGCAGGTATCTATCTTAGTTTGGGGAGAGGGGGGTGTCAGGAAAGGCTTCCCGGAGGAGCCGACATCTGAGTTGACAGTGGGAGGAAGAGCCAGGTGGTGGAAGAGGTGGGAAGAACGTTCCAGGCAGAGGGCCCAGCAAAGGCAGAGGCCCAAGCGGGGACCACGCCCAGAGCACGAGGCACTGACCAGATGCCTTTAGAGAGGCAGGTGGAGGCGGATCAGGTAGGGATTGGAAGAGATTTGGGGTTTGCTCCAAGTACGATGGGGGTGGTACCAGCTTAGAAGCAGGCAGATGGGTTCGGCTGGTATAGCATCCAAAAGAAGGGCAAGGAGGAACATAGGAGGGCCTGTGGAGTAGGAGGAGGGCCCAGCGCAGAGACACAGGGTGCTGGGCAGCTGGGGCATCCCTGGCCAGCAAACCCCCCGCAATAACCTCTATGGGGAGCTATTCCTTTATGGTCAGGTCCCCTTCATCCCCGTAACAGAGCACCTGGCTCTGTAGGACTTGCTTCCTGAGGCTCAGAAATAACTTTATCATCAGAATCCCAGACAGGCCAGGAGTCAGTAGCCCTGAGAGGCTGTCCAGGTGAGTTACAGTGGACAGTTTGGGCTTCAGAGGTCCCTTCAAGAACCAAACAAAAGCGATGGAGAGCTTTGACGGGCTCCATAAAATACGTGTGTGCGATGCACACGTGTGCAGAGAATTGGTACTTAACTTGTAGGCCTTCAGAGATGCTGCCTAAGAATTCCTCCTCCCTCCTTCACTCTGCAGACATGGACACGGAGGCCCACGGAGGATAATGGATTCACTCAGGGTCACCCAGTGAGCACCCTTCCGATCCAAACCGTGTCACCCCCTTTACAAACACCCATAAAATGGCCATGACTACTGCCCTTATTGATTACCCACAGCAGCTCGACACACTCCAAGTGTGTCCAGGACATAAAAATGCAGAAACCTCAGCTCTGCGGCCTTGTCGATTAGGCCTGAGGCCGCTCTGGCGAAAACCCTTTAAGCACTGCCTGAGCAGTGATCTCCCGGCCTTCTCCATATTTGGAGAGGCTTCTGAAGGGGCGCCGGGATGACCCAGTTCTCCGGGGAAGGTCTGACTTGAGGCCTTCTTGCTCTGTGCTGGCTGCCTGCCGGCCCCCCACCCCCCCCCGCCCCCCCGCAATGGAACTGGGAGGTCACTGCACAGGATCAAGCCACTGCTATCACTGAGCGCTCACTATCTGCCAGAGGCCACAGCCCTCGAGGGCCGTGCAGGCATCTTCCCATCAGATCCTTAAAACAACCCTCAGGGCAGGTGTCACAGCCCCCCCAGTGACTCATCAGGAAACTCGGAGATGGAGTCACTTGTTTGAGTTTGCAGGGGCTTGAACAACAGAAATGGATGGCCTCACAGTCCCCGGGCCAGATGAGGAGATCAAGGTGCTGGCAGGGTTGGCTCTTTTGGAGGGCGGTCTCATTGGCTCCAGGACAGCCGTCTTACCCCTCTATCTATTCACATGTTTTCCCTCTATGTCTGTCTGTTCTGGTGTCAAATGTCCCTTTTTAATAAGGACACCAGTCATACAAGATTAGGTGCCACCCTAGTGACCTCATTCTAACTCGATTACCTCCGTAGAGACCCTCTCTCCAAGTAAGTCACATTCTGAGGTCCTGAGGTCTCTTTTTGGAGGGCACAGTTCCACCCATAGCACCCAGGATCCCGGAAAGATGAAGCTGAGGTATAAATCCAACTCTCTTTGCGCCCTACAAAGCCTGCTATCATCCGACATCCTGCTTCTGAACGTGAGAAGGAACGTTCAAAACCAGTTATTCCCATTCAGAGATAGGGAGACAGAGCTTCAGACGAGGGCTGAGAAAGACCCAAGTCACACCGCAGGTTCAGAGCCGAGCAGGACAGCTGTGGGGCTAGATATGCTGTACTTTGCACTAGCCTCACCTGGATGGCCCTTCAGTCCCTCAGTCCCCCCACCCCCCATAGGTCTGCCCACACCCCTGCCATGGGACCCATCTGGCTGCTGGGCCTTCCGCACCCGTTTTTCCAGCAACACCACACCCTGCTCAGATAAGGATCGTGGCTGCCCCAAACCAGGGAGATAAATGCCCCTGGCAGTGAATTAATGGTGCCTCATCCAGATTCACGTAAGTGGCTTCATTGGAAGCCTGTGTATCTTGGTGGAAATCGATTCCCTGCTGAAGAAAGAATGCATCTCCCAGAGAAATCGGCGGCTCCATTTTCCTGACTGCAATCAGCAGATTGCCTCGCTGAGTGCCTGGCCCAGAGAGCGTTTTCTGAGTTACTGAGTGGAAGGAAGCAGGAGGGGGAGGGCTGGCTACAGTGACAGAGCTTGGCTTCTGGGTCTGTCCCTCCTCACGATGCAGCCTTCAGTGAGTCACCTCCTCAGTCGGGTGCTCACTGCCCCTTCTGGAACAGAGCACGTCCATCAGACAGACCATATGGACCCCTCTTGCTCAAGCATTTGATACAGTTCTGAACGTGTCTAATTTCTGAGGTCCACACACAGGCTTAGAGGAAATGTTTAGGTGAAACAGCATTTAATGAACAAATAAATTACAGAGGGAAGTCAACGGCGCAGAGAGAAGGACTGTCTTGGACCGGAAAGAGGCCTACACAAGGAGGACAAAGAACTAGCCCCTGGCTTTACACTAACACTAGTCCTTCGAGGCCAGGACATACCTTTTGCCGCCTCAGTTTCTACTGACAAAATGGGGAGGAAAAAAGTCTCCTACCTCACAGGGTTTTTACAAAGATTAACACCGGTGGGAGCCTCAAATGTGTCAGACACCCCAGCAATAATGGTCAGACACAGCACTTGCAGTTGACATTCAAGCGACATTCACAGCCATGGTCTCATCGGTACCTTCCCAAGATGCAGTCAATGGTCCACATCCCCATTTGACTGATGGTCAACATCCCCATTTAAAGCCGGGGCTCTCAGAGGGTCACTGCTTCTCGAATTCTTCTCGACCTTCCCCTCAGTCCTAAACCTACTGGTTCTTTTATCCTGTGCCCCTTCAACCTCCAGTTGAAGCCCCCTGACCCCAGTGTCATCAGCGCTCACAGTATCTGTCCAGTGATCATGACTATTTCCTGCTGAGACTGAGCCTGCCCAACATGGAGCCTTAGCGGCCACTACTCATCGATTAGACCTGCCTGGTCTGGACCCCGTGGCCCTGTGACTTGCCTTCGAGGAAGGAAGTGAGGTGTATTCATGAAGTCCCCATAAGGCCATTTTATTAAACAATCTTCTCCTCCCACCTCTGCTATTTGGCTGTCTCCCCTCCCCCCAACTACCGCCCTTCTCAGTGGTGGCAGCCCAAGCCACCCTACCCCTATACCCAGGTAAGCACAATCTGGCTAATTTATGTACTTCAACCAAAGACCACAACTGGTTTGATTGGTTCAGAGGTGATGGGAGGGCACACCAGGAATTTGCTGAAGAAAGAATGCATCTCCCAGAGAAATCGGTGGCTCCATTTTCCTAACTGAAAGGAAAGGGGGGCAGTCATTTTTGTCACCACCCACAAAGAGCCTGACTAAGGACGAAGCCGGCACAGGGAATGCAGAAGCACGCCTCGGAGAGAGGGAGATTCCCCACATTAAACAAATAACTTAAACACGTGGACCCAGCTGTGCCCGAGCCAGGCTAGTGCCCGTGCTCTGCAGTCTGTGAGTAAATTTCCTTTCTAGATCACATGCCCGTTGGAGTTTCTGTCACCTATCAGTGGAAAAAGTTGTGACTAATTCATCTCTCTTACATTAAAAAACAAATCTAATCTTTCCAATCTATTAACTTAGTTGAAAACTTCTAAAGGGGAAAAGGAATTGGTCTTAGTTCCCACAGAAATACTTAGAGAATCCTCTGAACTAAGACTCGGGAATCAAGATTCGCTCCAGAAAAATTAAGTAGAAGAGAGGGGCCCTGAGGCCAGCCTGAAAGAGCAAGAGCCTGAACTTGGTAATGAACCAGACCGTTGAAAGGATCGCCCCCCAAAACTCTCACCACTTACACTTCAGCCTGACATTCAAGACCTTTCCCATGTGGAAGCATCTGGCCTCACACCTGCCAGCCCTTTACAGTGGGCCCCCAAGCCCAAGCCATGCACCTGTAAGGTGACCCAACAGGGAGTCACCAGGTCTGGCGAGAGTGGGTTCTCCAGCCCAGAGAGCAAAATAGGGTGCCGTGTTCAGAACTGAGTTACAAGGCCAGGCTGGACCCAGACAACCAGAGAGGATGGCCAGTTACCAGGGACATGGGGAGGGCAGATCTTCATGGTGGGCAAGGCAACAGGATGAAGTTGGGGTCCCGGTGCTGTGACATGCCCAACTGACCCTGGGACATATACCTCTGATGTGACAGAAGAACTACTTGGAGCTGGTTGAACTTTTTGGTCATGTGGGGGTTGGGGGCGGGGTGTTCTGTTATTTGCAGCCAATGCTAATCCTAACCAGGCCCCCTCTCAGGCCTTGGGTACTGAGAAGAAGCAGCCCTGACCAGCCTCCACCAAATCAACCAGCCAGGTTAAGCAACCTCCTCCATCTCCTCCAGTAAAACGTCCAAGGTGACCTGGAGCCGCAGGAGATGCTCTAGGTCACCCACACGTCTGCTCCCACCACTGGGTTGTTTGTTTACTGGGAATCAGTTGTTTCTTCCCAACCCCATTGATTACTATAATTACAAAAATATAATTAAATGGTTCATACACAGAAAATACGAGTACAAAAGAAGCAATTTCATGGGACACTATGTTGAAGGCTGGAGAAGGATTCAATAAAGTAGAGTTGTTAAAAAAAAAAAAGCGCTATACCCAGCTGGTGTGGCTCAATGGTTGGACATCAACCTATGAACCAGGAGGTTACGATTCGATTCCAGGTTAGGGCATATGTCCGAGTTTCAGGCTCAGTTCCCAATGTGGGGAGGTGCAGAAGGCCACCAGTCAATTATTCTTTCTCATTATTGCTGTTTCTTTCTCTCTCTCTCTCTCTCTCTCTCTCTCTCCCCCTTACTCTCTAAAATCAATAAAAATGTATTTTAAAAAATAAATAAAATATGCCCTAAACGGTTTGGCTCAGTGGATAGAGTGTGAGCCTGTGGACTGAAGGGTCACAGGTTCGATTTCACTCAAGGGCATGCACCTTGGTTGCGGGCACATCCCCAGTAGGCAGTGTCCAGGAGGCAGCTGATTGATGTTTCTAATTCTATCCCTCTCTCTTCCTCTCTGTGAAAAAAAATCAATAAAATATATTAAAAAATAATAATAAAATAAAATTTAAAAGTGCTATAAAAGTGTCGGTGAGTTAAAAGTCAAAGATTAGGAGAAATTGGCAAGAATCTGGAAGGACCTTGCTCTCAGATTTATTTGACAAGATCCTCAATTCTCCATCCCACTGACTGAGTCTCCACTCTGGAACCGGGAGCCCTGGCATTGGGGGTGTAGTCTGTGCAGAGATGTCCTGGATTTTCAGTGCCAGCACCAGTCTCTAGTGAAAGACTGGCAAAATGAATGGATGTGACATACGGCTTCATTAAAAGATAATAGGTGTTATGTTTTATGATTTTGTGTTTTCACTGACACTTTCCTCGGAATTCCCCTCTCTATACCTCCACCTCCAGCCACAGTTCCCACTCTCACCAGATAAGGTGACTCCTGTATAGGATTCCCACCTCCACAGCCCAGGAAATAAATCCGCCCAATGGACTGCCAAGCCGCAGGGCCAGGGGGCGGGGCCCTGGAAGAGCCTGCATCCTAGAGACTAAGGCCTTATTTTGCAGGTGGAAAGAGCGAACGGGGAGTCACCCAAGATCTGCGTGGCCAGCTTCTTCCTGGCAGGGGCAGGACACAAACTGGGATCTCCAGGGTCCCCATCCAAAGCTCTTTCCAAAACGACAGCCACTTCCTCAACAGCTGAGGCCTGAACACCAACATGTCTTCTGTTAGATCTTTCCCCTTTTAAAGGCAAGGGAAAGTCAGAGCCCAGAGTCTCCTGGGACCGGTGTTCTCTTACTCAGGCATCTCCTTTCCCGCTCCCTGTCGCCTGCAAGCAGCCCTTCATCCAATAATGTGCAAAGCCTCTTGTAGCGGAGCCCAGGTGAGGTGACCCAGGAACAGCTCCTGGGTATCCTGGCAGGTGGCTGTGCCGAACCCAGACTCCTCTCCCAGGCACTAAATGTCTCAGAAGTTGCCATCAGCTATGCCTCTCCTCTCCCTCCCCTGCCCCACTGCAGTTCCTGCTACTTGTTGGGGGCTGTCTTTTAAGGGGTAAAGGCTGCCTCAGGCCTGAGAGAGTGGTGTGAGTTTCTTTTCATTTTTTTATTTTAAAACAACAAAAGCTTAAAATATACTCTGTGACACAAGCCAGCCTGCGGGCTAAGGTGTGTTAGGGCAGAGTAATACACACGATTGTATTCACCTGTGATTGCATTTTATGCACTTGAATTCAAGGGCCTCTTGAATTCAAAGGAGAGTGGCGGGAGAAGTGCTGGGTAAACTGCAAAGCCTGTGCTGGTATCCATTGTTAAGCTCTGTGGAGGCAGGGCCGCCGGTGGCTCATCACTTGCTGGTTATGGGGCATCTCCAGAGACCAGCTCCCTCAAGAACGGTTGGAAAGCTTGAGTTTCTACCCCGGGGCCTCTGCGCTGGCAGCTCCCTGGGCCCGCGCCACCTCCTCTGTCTCCCATCTTTGCACGCTTGGTCCTTTCTTATCATCCCCAGCCCAGATTAAGTGTCCTTCCTAGAGGGGCCTTGCTGACCACTGTATGCTCCAGTGGCTACCCCATCTCCTTGACCCCTCCCCCTGCTCTCATTCCCTCCATTAGTGCTTCTAATTCTCTGATACCTACCCCTATTTCCCAGTATTTTTAAAAAATGATGACAGAAAAGTTACCGTTTTAACCATTTTAAGTGGGTGACTCAGTGGTATTAAGTATATTCACCTTGTTGTGCCACCGTCACCACCGCCCCTCTCCAGAACTGTCTCTGCTTTTCATTTAGCTACTTGGGTGTCGTTGCCTTCCCTCGAGAGTAGCTGCATGTGAGCAGGGGCCACGTCCGTCTGGTTCTCTGCTGCTTCCCCAGTGCCTAGCAGGATGCCCAGCACATACCGGGTGCTCAGTCATCCAAGGAAATAAACGTGGCGGCACCTCGTCAAGGGCAGGCAGTGCACAAAAGCAGGAGAACGCGACGCAGACGTTTTGTGTGTAACAGCCCCAACATGAGGCCAAACGGCCTGGCAGCCTGTTTCCAGACGACGCTTTGAGTTCTGTCCAGCTCCGGGGGAGCAACACCAACCAGAGCTACTTTCCTGGTTCCAGGCCCCTCTGCGAGGTCAAGAGTGAAGATATCCGATCACACAAACCACCTGACATCGACACTCACCATTTCAGCACATCAGCTCTCCCGAGAGCAACATTTTATCAGTTGCTGAAGGGCAGGCACAAAAATAGACTGCCAGGATCAAATGCCACCCTCAGCTGCTCTCTTGACACTCAGGGGTGGCTGCAAAGGCCTTAACATAGGAGGACCTGAGGCTGGGGACCCGGAGCGGGCTCCTCTGTCGCAAGAGGGCACAATGATTGGAAGTGGGATCAGAGCCAGCATTAGGAGAGAAAGGCACCAGACTTGGGCACCAAAAAAACTCAGTAATCATATTTAATGCAATATTGTAAAAAAATAAAAATTAAAATTAATGCAAAAAAAATCATGCTGAGCAAAATATCAAAATTCTCAGTAAAGATTGGGGTCAGTGATTCTGATTTTTCCTTTGGCTTTAGGCGCCTCTATACCCCTGGCATCGCACTCTTACTGTTCCTGTCTTTTTTTTTTTTTTTAATTTGGTATCTTGTTCAGCATGAATGTTTTGGCATCCATTGTTATTATTTTAAAACGCTGAATTAAAATGGGATTTATCTTGATCACTGATGTTTTGGCATCTCTGTAAATTTTATGCCTGAGCCAAGCTATCTCCATGACCTTAGCCTAATCCTGGCCTGGGTGGAATGAGACCGTGAGAGTTACTATAGATGCAAGTGACTAAAATGAGATTAGATCACATCCTAGATCACTCCGTGCCTCCATTTCTGTATCTCTACAATGGGGTCCATATTTCTCTGGTTGTTGGGGAATGAACTGTCCCAGCCTGGCTCAATGAAGTATTTTGGAAGGAACTATCATTAAACTTCTATCAAAGGTATAATCAACGATCCAACAGAGTGGTGAGTAGCATTCAGTTTTGCAAGATGTTTGCCCTATTTATAAGGAAAGGAATGAAGTTTAATAAAGGAAGAGATTTTACTTAAGAAGAGAGAGATAAGAGCGGATTCAAGGTTCTCCCTGCACCCAGGACATCCTACCCCCCCACCCCCCATCACACTCACTCAGGTTCTGATCCCCTTCCTGAAGTGAAGGAAGGCAGAGGGTACCTCTCGCCCTGGGAAACCTGCAATTCCACACTGACTAAAAGAGGCAGCCACCGACGTTCTAACAGGATGGTGCCGGCAGGCGCCTTCTTTTAGTGGAGTTTCCTCAAAATCTGAATATGCCCGGGGGCAGGGGACCTGGCACATGGCAGCCGTCCTCCTGTGTCAGGTGGACGAAAAAAGACCTGCCTTTGGATAATGAGAAATCCCTGGGAATGGAGAGTGATGACTTCGAGCAACATGGTGGGTGGACTTACTGCCACTGAACTGCCCGCTTTTAAAAATGGTCCAAATGGTAAATTTTATGTTGTGTGTGTTTTACCACAATAAAATAAAAATAAATCTAAAAAAAAGTGCCAGCAACCTAAAAAAGAGAAAGAAAGAAAGAAAGAAAGAAAGAAAGAAAGAAAGAAAGAAAGAAAGAAAAAAGAAAAGTACCCAGCACACTCCGTCAGCAGGTATTCTCTGGGGTCCTACAGTGTCCATGTTCTTGGCTTCTATTTATGTGTCTCTTGCCCTGGCCGGCAGGGGAGGCTGAGGGAGGGGGGCCAGGATTCGGCTGGAAAGCCCTTTTTTTTTTTTTAACCTGTTAACACTGTTATAAATAACCCAGAAAGAGGCAGAAAGGGGGTCCTGGCAGGAGAGTGAAGGTCAGGCAGCCCCTTCATGGCATTTGAGGAAATGTCATGCTCAACAGGCCAGCATGGTGCCAGCTCACATCTTCTGCCCAGAGCTGTCTGTAGCCTTGCCATTGTGCCAGGAGCCCATGGGGTGGCCCTGCCACCCAGGAAGGGCAGCCCCAAGGTGGCTGGCTCCTGCGGGATTCTGAGCAGAGAAGGGCCTGTCACATGGGTGAAAAGGCAGTCGAGCGCTAAGGATTCCCCCAGCCCAGTGGACAGGGGCTGAAGTCAGCTCCCCAAGAACCCAGGACCAGGGTTCTGTCACTAATACACCAGTCTCGGCTCGTCAGCCAGCACACGACCTGACCTGCAGAGAGATGACTCAGCAACATTCAACCCACAGCTGCCCCTGCTGAGGCTGCTGCACAGCGTGGGAGCCAGGAGGGGCCGCACAGCCCATCTGGCCCTGTGGTTCCCATGCTGGGCTCCCAGGGGAACCCCCTGCAGAATCTCCACCCCCACAGCCCACCGGGACGTTGGGCTTTGAAGTGGGAGGGATTATGAGGAAGCTGATGAATTAGGTTTTCCATTTTTTATGAACTAAAAACCATACAGGGCAACCTATCATACTCTTATTTAGCCTGAACGAATTGAACATTATGAACTTGGAAAAAAAATACATATAAAACCAAATTTCTATTTCTTTCTTACATATAAGAAATATGGCGACATTATATTTTGCACATGAATTCTCTATCCTCCCATGCCTGTGTACTCATAGCTATTATTCATGCACACTATTTCATGGGCAATTTAAGGGCTTTACCAGGCTAATTTGAATCCTCAGACTAAGAAACCATTCGCTCAGGAGCAATATCCACCCACTCAAAGTGCCTGAGTGGCACATGGGAGCCCAGCAAAGTGGATATTTAAAATCCAGCCATTCTGCCCTGGCCAGGGAGCTCAGGTGGCTGGGGCATTGTTCTGCACACCAAAAATGTGTCTGGGCCCATACCTAGGTTTCAGGTTCGATCCCCAGTCAGGGCAAATACACAAGGCAACCAATCCATGTTTCTCTCTCACACTTCCTCTCTCTCTAAAATCAACTTTTAAAAGAGAAAGAAAATATGTCCTCAGGTGAGAATTTAAAAAAAATTTTTTCTTTAATTCACCTATTTTAGTCCTGGCTAGGTGTGACTCAATTGGTTGGGCTTTGTCCCTTGCACCAAAAGGGTTGCTAGTTCGATTATGGGTCAGGGCACGTGTCTGGGTTGTGGGCTCAAGCCCCAGGAAGGGGTGTGCAGGAGGCAGCTGATCAATGTTTTACTCTCACATTAATGTCTCTCTCTAAATAAATTATTACTGTTTAAATTCACCCATTTTACAGAAGAAACTAAGGTTCAGGAAAGTAGCATGACTTTGCTAAGCAAAATGTGAATCCAGACTCAACCTCCAAATTCTTTGCTGCCACCACTTCCAGCCTCTATTCAGATTGACCACAGCTAATAACACAGTGGGGCAGGAGAAGAGAGCTCTTTCTCTTGCTCCGAGGAGGTTTATCTACTGAACTTTGAAAATTGGGCAGGAGACAGTGGGGGGGTGGGGTCTCAAAGCCCTTCTAGTACTTCCCAAGTCGTTATGAGCTTAGGAAGCCCAGAAATCCCAGGTAGCAAGCCGTTGGTTTGGGTCATGGGAGAAAGAGCCAAGGCAGGGGACACATCCACCACTGGCAGAGAGCTCAAGGCAGAGCCGAGACTAGAGATTGTGGCTCACTCTCCGCATAAAAGCCTTCCTGACTTCTCACTGACAAAAACCCAAAGTCCTCACTTGCCTGCAAGGCCCGGCGCAGCCTGAGCCCGCCTCCTCTCCCACCATCTCCTGGATCCTCCTGCCCTCCCCGAGCGACAGACAAAGCGCTCTTCTTCTCCCCTTGAACCCCACCCGAGACACCTAGGCCACCCACCCAGTATTCAGTCTCCGTGACAGAGTCCTTCCCCAATGTACCCCACCCGGTCACTGCACAGTGCATGGCCATGTGTTAGCCACAGAGTGAACCAGGGACTGTCTGTGTCCACTTAGAATGTAAGCTAAGCGAAGGCAGGGCCCCGGGCTTGTCCTCTGTTGACTCCCAGCCCCTGGAGTGGTGCCTGGCACAGAGGAGGAGCTCACTAAACCTTTGTGGGGTAGCGGGGGCAGGTGGTGGCTGAGGAGAGCTCCCATTTCCCAGCTCAGCTTGGGCATCTCTGCTTCACACTGTGGTGACACTTGCAAGTTCTCCCTCTCATGCACTCTCCTTTATTGGGGGTGGGTGGTGGTGGTGGTGGTGGTGGTGGTGATGGTGGTAGTGGAGTTGCTTTCCTTCCCCATCCATTTATTCCCTTATGGAAACTTCTGCCTTTCCTTTTCCAGTAGTCAGATGATGAGAATCCCAGATCTGTGAGCTCCCAGATAAAGCTGGTGGGAAACAGACTCTCTTGGGCCCCAGCAGGCCCTCCCCGGTCACGTGGTCAGTGAGGGCCAGAGAAGGGAGGCCGAGGAGACCTGCTTAGCCGACCCCCGCTGACTCAGGTCCCATGTAGCCACAGGTGAGTCTGCCCTACGCAAAAAGGCATGTTCACTGAGCACATAAATTTATGTCAAACAAGTAACACATCTTCATTCCCTTCTTTCATGTACCAGTGGGGTGGTATTACCACAGCCTGCCCCCCTTCCCCCGTCCCAGGGCCAGGTCCTCTGTATTCTGCACTAGCGATGGAATTACAGGCACTGAACTGGAGAAGGGAACCATCTGACAAGGCTCATCACCAGAGCCTGACGGAAAGCAGGCAGGAAGTGTGGCGCTCTCAAGCAGAGAACAGTGAGATCTTCCCGGGAGTGAGGTTCCCGCCACCCCAGCACCTAAGTGCCACCTGAACCCGCTTCTCTGCCCTGCTAGGTTTCTCCCGCCTACTGAGATGGGGGGTCTCGGGGCTCATAAAAACCCTTTATACTGTAAACTAGACATTCTCCCATTTGATCCTCAGAACAGGGCAGAGGTAAAGGCATTTTTTTTCCGACGGGGAAGCGGAAGTTCAGAGAGGGGAAGTCACTTGCCTAAAGTCACACAGCAAGTTAAGAGGGGCAATACTAGACCCTGACTCCTACATGAAGCAGTAATGGAGAGCACTGATTGGGCGTCACACGCCTGAATTTTCTGCACTCCTGGCATGGGACCTCTATTCCCCACATTCCAGCAATGGTGAGCCGTGGAGACCGTGGTCTGTCCGCAGGGAGTCTGGGACATACAGAGTCAGCCTGGGCTGTCTAAGCATGGCGGAAAGCCTGTGGAGGCGGCAGGCACTGGGGAATGGAGCATCATGGCGGTGCGCGTCTGCACCGATGCTGATGGGGAAGCAGTGGGCGGAGGAGGGGGATCTGCCAGCTCCTTGTGATGCTACCCAAAGCGTGGTCCCTGGATCAGCAGCATCGGCCTCCCTGGAGCCCGTTAAGTTCCGCAGAATCTCACGATTAGTCCCTGCACGTCTGAATCAGAATCTGCATTTTAACAAGATCCCCAGGTGACTCACACGCACAGTTTTTGGGAAGCAGATCATAGCATGTGACCTTGGGTCTGACACCTACATCCTTCGAGCCCCAGTGTCCCCATCTGTGGCGCAGAGGTGATGTGCACACCTCACGGGACTGCTGGGAGGGTTATGTAAGATCACGCATGCCCACAGCTTAGCCCAGTGCCTGGCAGGTAACAGCTGCCCGAATTGCCAGTTTCTTCCCTTCCTGAAAGACCAGGAGGAAGGAGGCCTCTGCTTCCATCCCACGTCCTGCCTGGGCATCTGGGAGGTGAGGAAAGACCCCCATG